>SCLG01000285.1:2711-18831 GCA_004367875.1 Oikopleura albicans | reverse complement strand
CCCTTCGATAATTCAAATTTGATTTTTGTATTTTTGTAAAACTCAGACACACGATAAAAAGTATTTATTTTTTTATTTATCATTTTTTTTACGATTCGTCATTTTTTTGTATATGCACAAGAAATAAAATAATTTTCACAGAAACCTGAATATTCATGTCAAGAAATATGAAGGGGGGATGCTCGTCTGACGGATATCCGGTATATTCATGGTAATGAGTTTTTGATACCAGTAGGTTTATACCAGTAGGTCTATACCAGTAGATTTTCATTCCAGCCTTGGTAATTTGGCGGGTCAAAGTCTCGGGTACATTCGTCAGTGTTACAGCATTGGCGACATACCGAGGGCCCATACATGGCCTTGGGGCGACATTGCCACATGGGCCCGACAAAGTTTTGTTTTTTATTATCAATACAGGCCCGCTTCTGTTTACAGCCCATACAAACACTCTCCATTTTGCCACTGCGTTTTCGGATTTCGATCATACACGCCCCCGCATTTTCTTGACACGGCTTCAATTTACCGATTTTGTAGCATTCTTCGAACGACGGGGCATCGCAATGATAACACTACAGTTTTTTCATTATTTGGTAGAAATTTATGGTTTCTTATTTCAGGGGTTATAAGGTCGTAGAATAAGGACACCATATGCAATTTTTTTAGTTCAATAGGTCGCAAAACAACTGTTATGTCTTTGGAGCCCAATTTCTAAATTTCTTAACTCCTGGGGGACACAATTAAATTTTTACAAAAATAATGGAAAAAAGGTCATACAGTCCTTACTCTCAATTCGGACGCTTTCTTCCAATACGGACGCTTTTTGTCAAACAATGTCCCCAAAACAGTCGAAAAATGGACACTTCACGACAATTCAATCGGATACGGACGCTATTTTAAAGAATCAAAAACGTCTGCATTGGAAGTATGGACTGTATCGTGATTTTTCGAAATTTTAACATTAAAAAATCTGTTTTTTTAGATTGATAACTTATCAATGATAAGTGCTGAATATATACCTGAAGGCCATCAGGATTATCATCTTGAGCATTTCCTCCACCACCAGAGGGCGGTGTGGGATATTTTGGGGTGATTGGATTATAGGGGTCATTGGTGCCATTTGGTCTCGGTGCATAAGGGTTATATGTCGGTTTTGGTGTTTTTGGCGTTCTTTTTGTCTCTTCAGTGGTTGTTGCTTTTTCTGTTGTTACTTTTTCTGTTGTCGGTTTTTCTGTCGTTGCTTTTTCTGTCGTTTCCTCCGTTGTCGCCTTTACGGTTTTTAAGAATTTCGGTTTTTAATACAGTTTTTCACCACATATGGCGTGTTTAAGGGGCTTAATTTTAGTCCCAATTTTTACTTCAAATTACAGGGGGTAAGCCAATTCTGGGACGCTTTGCGATTTTGAGTCAAAGTCTGATTTTGTGCCGGATTTTCACTTTCGTCTCATTTTCCTAATAACCATTCAAGCATTGGACTTGGAATCTTTTTTGAAATAAAAAGTGTCCTGCAATTGGACTTTTTCTCAAAAGTGTCCCGTGATAGGGTTTCCGGAATTTGGCCCCTGTATCATGAATTATCAAAAATCACCTTTATTGGGATATTCGTTCCCATTAGTTTTTTTTTTACCAACATTTGAGCATCAATGTTTCTGTTTAAAGTGTATTCTAAACAAATACCGTCCTTTGTTGTCCCAGCATAGGGTGGCAAAGATCGTGTTGTTGTGGTTGTTGTTGATGTTGTCGGATTTCCATAGTTTGCCGCCGAATCGTTCTCGTTTTTGTTCTTTTTCTTGTTTTTATCCTTCTTTTTCTTTCGTTTTCCCCGTCCGAGCTCGTCAACGCTAAAAATGTTTATTTTCGGGGAAATATTTTTCAAAACCAAGTTTTGTCAACATAAACAATTAGTCAAAAACGTGACAGTTATGTTGACAAAAATATCGGTGATACAAATTATGTTTGCTAGGTTAGATGTATTCGCGAAAAATTGCACGCCAATGATTGGCTAGTTAGCCTAGCGGCTCCTGGATTCCTCTAGTGTTCGGATTCGCGTATCACAATTTTTTAATAGTGCCATGATTCTGCAAAAAATGTTAACATAACTGAAAATTATAACTTTTTCACATTTTGAAGATATGACAGACATACTCTGATAGCCTATCAGTGATAGGCATAATTAGGCACGCGCTCAAAAGGTACGCTTTTTTTTGCGAAAAATTTCCCACAAACGACCACAAATGGTAGGACAAATCACCCAAATAAGGACGTTTTTTAGAATAAAAATGGATATCTTATTTTACTACAGTCGTTATTTAAAAAACGAACCTAATGTAAGTAGGGGCTATATTGGTTAAAATTATCCGGAATTCTAGAAATAGCGTAATTTTCAACAAACCTATCATAATATTCGTAGTAATAATCATCGTAAGCTGCTGTGGCCTCTACAGTCCCGGTATCATTTCCGGCCTCATTTGCAATATTCTGTCCTACTGCGGTTGCGATCAGTGCCGTATATAATAACTTCATTATATATTTTTAATTATTATTTATTTTTTAATTATTTTTTACTCTCAAATAATTGTATAGTAAGATAGAAAAACGAGCGTTTCTTTTAAAGGTTATGGTGGCGACAATGCGCTGGTTATATAGCGCTATTAATACATATGCATGATTCTTCGTGATTCATTTTTTTTCATGAATAAGCTAAAAATAAAAATTTCATATTTTTTAAAGTACGGTATACCGCGGTATTTGTATAAATCTAATTAAGGTTTTGTTATCCCATAGTTCTATTAGGATCCACCTTAATTAGATTTATAGAAATACCACGGTAAACCGTATTTAAAAAATATGAAATTTGTATTTTAAAAAGTTTTAACACGTATTTTTAACACACTTTTTAAACACAAAATGCTATTGGCTCATTTATTTTTTTAAACCATTAATATTAACACAAGAATTTCTTTTGAAGGTTAACTTTTTTAACACAAAAATTTCTTTGACAGTCATGCGCATTGAGTTTACTATAACAGTCATGCGCATCTGAGGTATCTAGCTACCCAATTTGCTCTAGCACGCCAAATAAGGAACGGATTTTTTTGATTATTATTTTATTTTGATGCCTTGTTCGTAATTTTTTTTTTTGATTTCAAATCCGTTGTCCGTTTTCATTATCACAAGCCGTTCTCTTTTTAATTAGAAATAAAGTGAAAATGGGTAGCTAGCTACCCAATATGCGCATGAGTCATGCGGCATGACTGTTAACACCGAATTCTTATAGGTTATTTATGTTTAACCCGGATACAAAAAAAAAACTTCTAAAAAAGTTTGGTGTTAAAACATAAGGGTCGGGTCGCCATATAAGGGTTGGTTTTGGAAAACCGGTTTCGTGACGACCCTTATTTGACGACCCCCCTGTACCAACTTTTAGTAAAATATAACTGAGAAAATATTACGAAAACGTTACCAATAATTTTCGTTTTTATTCAAGAACTTTGTAACATTGGCTAAAATGGTTAATTTGGCACGTTTCGCCAAAATATTAAGAGTGGGAAATACCCTTAAATCTGGAATTCAACCACCAAAATAGGTCATAATTAAAAGTACTAAATTTGCACTTGTTTCAATTTGTATATTACATTATATGATTCATATAGTTCCCCGAATACATCAAATGACTTCGGTCAAGGTCACGATTTGAGGTCATTGTTTAAAGGATCATAATATTAACCACGTCCTTAACCACGAAGAACTCTAAAAAACAAAACAAACCGCCATTTTCCGATTTATCTAAGATTAATAATTTAACTCATGGTAACCGAACTGAACCCGTCGTCGTTATTTTTGTATATTCGTGAGTATTCCAGTTAATCTATATTTTATGTATTTTTTTAATTAAAATTTTTAGTGTGTTTTAACGTGTAAAATTTGAATCTAACATATTAAATTGATATTATTAATGTTCAAAATTATTCATTAAAAATCGTACATTAATTTTCGTGAATATACACGATTACGCACATATAATGACAATTGACGCATTGCTTCAGAAAATTGCCCCTAATTAGAGAAAACACTGTACAGTTTGTCTGAATATTGATTCAGAGTTGTTTAACACCTATAGGGGTCGCCAAATAAGGGCCAGTTTCGTGTTTTGAAAAACTGACCCTTATATAGCGACCCGACCCTTATTTGGCGAACCCAAAATAAGCACATTTTATTGCTGATTCTGTATGAAAATATTTTTTTGCGTTTTTTTTTTATTTTATTAATTTTGAGACTAAGTTTGAGGTTAAAAACAATTTATATTAATTATGGCGATAAGCGGACAAAAAAATAGTAAAAAATATCCGGAGGAATCAATGTTAAAATCAACGACCCTTATTTGGCGCAATAGTATTTTTCTCGGAAAAAGCGACCCTTATTTGGCTCGACCGACCCTTATTTGGCGAAAGCGACCCTTATTTGAGGGGCCTTGATTTAGTGACCCACTGTATACCGTATAGGCTTTTTTTTGCCCTTTTTGACTATTATTAATCATGAATTATTAATTATTATTAATCATATTCAGAAAAATAAATGCATCATTTTTTCATAATTAACAATTGCTTTTTCTATGTTGAATTTGAGCGTCATCTCAATTAATAATGCCCATTGACAAAATTGGGACAAACTTTCAAATTTCGTGTTTAGGGGTCAAGTCTAATTTTTTATTTTATTTTTTATTCACTAGGTCAGCTAACGTAATAATGTTGTTGCAGAGATAAACAAGAAAAAAAAATAATTATCACGTTTTGACCCGTCAATTATTTCGTGCACAATTTGTGCGTGTTTTTTGTCTTTTCGCCAAGGATTAGGGCTATCGGTGCTGATTTTTCGTAGATCGCTTCAAACATGTACACATTTCGGGTACGATTTTTTCACGTCTCAACTCCTGCACGCTTCTCGTAGGAACAATCGCCAGGGAATATCCTAATTGGTCTTTTTTGACACAGGCGCACCTACTTATAATTAATTGTGGCACCGCGGTTTTTCTACGAAAACGTTTTTTGGAAAAAAAAATATTCGGAGATAATGTCTTGGGAGAAATTTTTGGAGTTTTCGTGCAAATCGTTTATCAAAGAATTTTTTTGAGAAATTAATCAACAAACGTTTTGTTCGCCAAAAAATGGCGGTAATCGCAACTTTTATTAGAGAAATTTCCTACGCACTACCCAATTAGCCGCCAGTTGATGAAGCCTCTAAGAGTGGCCAGTAACTACTCACCTGGTGCATAGATAAATGTTCTGGCGGCCAAAAAAGGGGAAGCTAATTATTTTAAAGAAAAAAGATTTAGGGGTCATTGACGGGGTCCTTCCAACCAATCCGTAGTTCAATTAAAACACTTTTTTAGAAAACACTTTTTTAGATTAACTTTTGCGCAAAAAATGTTGAGCCGTGTGTTACGACCTGTAACTCGAAAATTAGCTTTAAACGAACGTATAATAATTATGTAATTACCAAACTACCGTGTGTGACAATTAAAATGATTTCTCAATACGTGAATTGAACCTTGTTTAAAGTTCACAAAAACTATATATGTCCCATTTTCTAAAGTTTTTAGTGTCCCTAACATGACTTACACAGCTGCCGCCAATTAAGGGACGGGTCGCCAAATACGGGTTGGTTCTTCAAAATAGAAAATCGACACTAATGACTTTAAATCATCAGAAATTAGGTGAAAACAAAAAAAAAAACGAAATATATTTTTAGACATTTTAAAATTTTGCGGTGATTTGATAAGCAATGGCTGCATTAAAATTGTTAAAGATTTCCTAATTATAGAAGGTTAACATTAATTCCAAAAATTTAATCATTTTTTTCTCACTGAAAATTTGATAAAATTTGGTATTTAATCTTTTTACCCAGTTTCACAATAATTCAATTGATTAGACAATGATTTAACTCCCAAGGGGTATCGGGTTAATTTTAGACAATTTTTTTGTAATTATGTAAAATTTCGAAGAAAATTCCTTATGAACAATTATTCATGAAAAATAAGGAAAAAATATCTGGAAAATTATTCATGAACATTTCACATGAAAGCGTTTTCATGAGCCAGTGAGCGAAAACGGAGAACTCGGAAAACGGAGAAACCTGAAAATGGCCTCTAACATGCTCTGTAGCGCCAAAACGTGTCTCTTTTTTACATGTTTTTATTTCACCAACGTAATCAACGCATCAAACTGTATGATATATGTGAGTTTTAGAAAATTTTATTTCTTCCATAATGTAAATTTTCGCCGTTTTCAGGTTTCTCCGTTTTCGGTCACTGCGTTTCATAAATTGTTCGTAAAATATCCCCAACTTTGAAATTTTTGTAGTGAATGTTTTTTTACCTAGAAACATGGGCAACCGGTGACGTTTTTTTATTAAATCTGCATAATCATTGAAGGCGTAAACTGTGGCGTTTTGTGAAGACCGTTGCCTGTCAGTTGAGGGTTAGGAGAAAATATTTCAATGCTCTTTACCTGTCGTTTTTAATGACAAATTGCCAAAAATTAGCGGTACAAAATCAAAAAAAATTACGCTCGCCTTAATTTATGCCTTAAATGATCAATTGCGAATAAAAATTGTCATTAATTTAATATTTTTGATATTAAAATGTTTGTCAAGATGAATAAACGCTGATTGGCTAATAAATCGTCCCTAAAACTGCGTACATAATCATAGTACAATCATAAGGTAGGGCTAATAATAAGGCAGAAACCGAAAATGGAGAAACCCGAACACGGAGAAAATTTTCTGCTGGGAAAAAAATAAAATGTTCTGCTTAGAAAAAATAAAATTTTCTAAAACTCACATATATGATGTAGTTTGATCATCAAACTTTGATGCGTAGATTACGTTGGTGAAATCAAAATTTTGAAAACGGAGAAACGTTTTGGCGCTAGAGAGTATTTTAGAGGCCATTTTCACGATTTTCTGTTTTCGGAATCATCTGTTTTCGGTTTTTGCCAATCAAAGTGATGATTTTTAGGTATAATTAGCGCGCTGAAGATTATCACAAAATATATTTTCAAGGTATTGGTCGAACCAAAATGAATGTTGAGAGTTGACTAATCGGATTGATAATAACTCAAATTGAAAATATCACGGAATTATTGATATTTTTACACTGTTCCGTATTTAACGTTGTCAGATTGACTCAGTGGGAGATTATACTAAGCAAGCGAGGCGGGACTCAAAAAACGTGTAAAAACTCAATAATCGCCACAATTTTCTCAAGTACAGTTCGATTAAAAAGACCAAAATATGTGGAAAATCAGATATAATTTTTTTAACTCTTGCGGTCTCATATTTTCTAAAACTGAATTTTTGCTTTATTCTACACCAGCTTGGATACAGCTCCGGTATAGCTTCTGTTTAATTACTTTATGCAAGAAATTATATTTAACCCTGGACCGCGGAGTGTGCACATCTGTCCAAGTTGGTTTTCCAATCGTAAATGACTTTTGAACAAAAACATTTTCACCAAAATTTTCATTTTATAACTGGCCAATTAGGCAAACGGGACCAGTGAGCCGTTCAGGGTTAGTACAAATTACTAAATGGTAATGAACTGATATTATCCAAATTTAGTAGTTTTCAGGTTTGACAAAAAATTTGTTCTGCCTGATAACACACTGGGGATCCCACGGGTTAAATACAGACGTAGGAATCAAAATCGTTACGAAATGACTCAAAATCTTTACGATGTTTTTCCGAGTCTGATAACCACAAATCGTTACGATTTTTCTAACCACAAATCGTTACGATTTTTCAAACCACAAATCGTTACGATTTTTCAAACCACAAATCGTAAGGATTTTGAGGTAGGGACTGTACATTCACTATGAACGAAATTTTTGTTAGAAATGGTTTTTGGAGAAGACTTCTCCGTGAAAGTGCTTTGAAGAATGGTTTCTTGCAAAGACTTTTCTTATTTACTATTTCCTTCCCAATTTTATGTTTTTCTAACACTCTTCACTTTGTATATATTTTTAAAAACAAGTATTTTCAACGTCATTAATTATTATGATTCTTATTTTTGTGAATATGAGAACAACAAACACTTTTTACGACGCGAGGTAGTTTTGTTTGAAAAAAACTTTGCAAAAATTAAAACACGATTTCAATTTGAAAAAAATATCATGCAACGATTAGATGTCAATGTTGAGCAATATTATCGAACAGCAAGGCAAAAACAGTTTCTGCGAAAAGCTGGTTTCACCGAAAATGTCATGAACAAAAAGTAGGAGAAATTAGGTTGAAATTTTACGTTTGACTTTACAGTAAAGTCTTTACTTGTTAAGTCTAAAGCAGCGTACGTTTATGGCCCATAAATTATGGGTCATAAGTTATGGCACAAAATGGCACATGCAGGATCATTTTCGTCCGATTTTTGAGAGTTAATGGGTAATTTTGTTGTAATATTAGGACTTAGGTTTCCGGTTAAATTTTGATATGCAATTTATAATAAGATTCGCTTTAGGTAACTTTAAAATTTAGGTTAGGTTTAGGTTAGTTTTTTGGTAATTTTTGGTTAAGACTTTGGTTAGTTTTTGGTAAGTTTTTGGTTAGTTTTTTAGTTAGCTTTTTAATTACCCTTTTAGTCAGTTTTTTCGAAGCTTTTTGTCAGGCTTTTGGTTCGGTTTTTGATTAAGTTTTTGGTAAGTTTTTTCGTTAGTTTGTTGGTTCGCTTTTTCGATAGTTTTTGGTAAGGTATTAGATTAGTTTTTAGGTTAGGTTTTAGGTTAGATTTTTGGTTATTTTTTGCGTAGGTTTTTACATTTAAAATATTTTTCCGCGTCTGGTAAAAAATATTAGTGAATAGAATAAATATTAGTGAAAGTATTAGTGAATAGATAAAGTGCTAGTGAGAATGGGACGCTCCCCTAACAGTGCCTTATGTTTTTAGTAAAATGACGTTTGTGACGGCCGCTATTGGCGAAAAGCGATATGAACTTCATAAAAAGGCAATGAACATGGCGTGGTTTCTGTGCCGTTCGAAACATCCTTATTTAAAAGTCAAAATTCGAAATGGTGAATTACACCAAGCTAAAGAGCTTTCAGACGTTATTTTTGTGGAGTGCGATGAGTCACAATTAGATGAAAAAGTGGCCGCTTTTGGGGCGGAGGATATTATGCCAGGTCGTGACCCCGCCCCAAATGACCTCTGTATTATTTCAACAAAAACTAAAATATGCATCTTAATTCGAATGTTACATTCTTTATCAGATGGAACAGCTAAAGTTACGAAATAGACTACATCCCCTGCACCCTTATCTTGTAGCTACTGTCTATTTTGTAGAGAAGTTTATCGCAAAAAAAAACAGATAAAAGGAGACAAAACGTAAAAAAGGGAGAAAATTTTTGCCCAAGGGCCATAATTTACGATGTGAATTGTTTGCAAATTTCCCAATTCCCGGCAGATTTTATGGTAAAATTTGCCATGCCAAATTTAATTCGCAATTTCACATGAGAAGCAAGATTATAAACAAAAATATCTTTTTTTGCGTTTCTTCTCGAAATATACGTAAGGTTTATATTTATGATGAAATATTAATATGATATTCCCCAAAAAACGACAAAAAAGTAAAATTATGGTAAAATATGCTGTATATTCAAACCGAAATCCCAACATCATATTCTGTGACGGAATATGACATCCTGAATTTTTTGCCGAAATATGTTTTATACCTGTTTAATCTACGGTATTTGTTAACTTATATACAGCACACATGCTATTACTGGGCGACCTCCTCGACTTTTATGATCGTTTGTTAATTGGGGAAGAAATCGAAGTGACTCAAGAGCCGTTTTTAGAATCAATTGATAATATAGGACCAGATGAAAATTATTTAAAACAAGGGGCCATGCTACAATTGGGGATTTTATCTCTACCGTGTTTTGAAAAACTGAAAATTTTTATCTTGGATTAAGGTTTCAAATTAGCTTCAGATGCACTTGTTCAATTTGAAGACAGTTTTAGACATAATCATTTAAACTTACATGTTATGATTCCTTATGATGACAACATGTTGTACAAATCAGGTTTAGGGATATAAATCACACAAAATATTTATAAAAAATACATAAAAATGTGCCCCAAAGAAAAAAATATTAACGATTTTACCAAAGTTAATTGCGCACCGAGTAGGCGTGTCGCTAAAAAATTTAAGAACCTTTAATTCCACTTGTCTAGTTAACTGCTAGTATATTATTGTGATTAAAAAACTTGTTTATGATTTAATGTCCCTGGTTAGGTTCTACCAAATCGGGTTTCATAATGCGTTCTGGAAGTGACAAATGTTTCCGGAATATTTTGCAAATATGTAGGAAAGGGCACAGCGTTTTTTCAGGGAATTTTAATTAAACTTTTCCCAAAAAGGTTTTCTTCCAAAAACCACGGTGCCTTAGAAAGGAAGGAGTAACAATAAGTTCTCTTGTTCAAGCTGCAGCCGTGTATTCTTCTGCCAGACTCAAATTTGCCCCAGACATGTCGTGAGTTTATTTTCATATTTTTATTCGAAAATGGCTACAAATTTCAGTTTTTCTTATTTAGGCCATTTTTCATTGAAGCTGACTGTAATTTACGCAACGATTTTGCGCAGCAAATGGGAGCTCGTCATGTTGCTTGTTTATCTGGTTCGGTTTATCTATTTCCTCGGTAAGTACCGCGGTACGTTAAAGTTATACAGGGGTAGTCCAATTCCGAGACGCTTTGAAATTTCGACTCAAAGTCTCATTTTGTCCCGGAATAAGTCTAAAAAACTTTTTTTATGGAATGAGAATTGTACCGGAATGGCACGGTTTCTTGAACAGCGTCCCGGAATTACCTAAGGTCTTCCGGAATCAGACTACTCCCTGTTTATTGTTTTCCTACTGAACCAAATTATAAAAAAAAACTAAATTTTAGAACTACAAAAGAAACGACCTTATTTATGTTAGCCCGAGAGTTTCGTCAGGATGTAATTCATTCCCAATCAATGAAAGAACACTTTTTATCACACAAAATGAAAGTAGAATTTGACTGGACGTCCCCTCAGTGGTTAAATACGGTCGAGAGAAATCATGGATTTTGTGGAAATTTGAAATTTGCTAATACGGGGAAGTTTCGAAATGCTACGACTTCAAAACTGCGTGAGTTCATTTAATCTATGATTAACTCCCAAGGCGAAATTTGCACTAACTTTCGTAATATTATCGATAGATTTCAGAATATATTTTAAGCGTTATAAATTATAACTTATAATTTCCCAATTATTGTGGAAGAAAAAAATGAATACGCGTGAAACAAGATGAATAATTTATATGGATAATTTATTCAAATTAAAAAAAAACTATATTTTATACGTAACAAACGTAAAAACNCCTGGGAGTTAAAGAAACAAAAACTTACCGTTTCCACAAAAGTCTGATACAAAGTTACATCCAGCATTATTTAACTGGTCGACAGAGCCGCAATGCTCGTTCTGTTTCAAAGCGGTCTCGAAACCCCCTTCCATCCCAATTTTCGTCTCCGATAAATTAAACATAAATTTAAGGCTATCACATGTACCAGACATTTTCGCGCCAGAAACATCCAAAATTATTTCTGCCATTTTGTAACGCCTAAGTAAATTCAAAATGAACCAGTTATCAAAAAATGTAAATGACAACATTAGCCAAAACAATTTTTGTTATTCCCGGATACGCAATTCTAGAGAGTTACAAAAAAGGGAAAAAACACGTTGTGGAAATGCGCAAATTATGGTCGCTTGTATTTTCGAAGCTGGTTTATGTTTCTGTNCCCTACTTGATTTGCCAAAAAACTTTTTTTACCAGTTAATAGGGTAAGTCACAGTGTGGTAAACATAAATGGGCGATACGGAAGCTCAAAGGCGGGTATGCTTTGTCAATTTTATACTAATTTATCTTAATTGAAAGAAAAAAACTCAAAACAAAAACAGTATTTTGACATGTTCAAAACGAATATTTAGAAATAAATGAGTGACTCTCTATTTGGCACTTTTCGTGTAAAGGGCTTCACAAGGGTTTCCATTTGTCATATCTCGCATTCATCGGCACTTTCTTTGATAAATTATAAAGATACGGAGTACTTGCAGTATTGAGTGTTGGAGTTAAAATATAAGACATAAACTAAAAATAAATGAGAAATATTAGGATTTTATGTCTTCCATTTATGCGCATGCTTAAGGCTTTAAGGTCAAGCGTATAATACACAACCTAAACAGTTATTTTACTGAAATGTATATTACGTCATATTTTGGTTATACTTCATCATTATTTTGCAAAATTTCATCATTTTAGCGAACACACTGGACTGTTATGTTAACGTTTTTTTTTTCGGCATAAAGTCCTTTCTTTTCTAGAAAACAATCTATAGAATTACGACTTTTTTGGAAAATTTTCGAAACATGTTTTTTTTGTAGGAATTGTTTTTTTTTTGTAGGAATTTTCGGAAAAATCGTATTGTTTTTCCTTAAAAAAATATTGTTTTGTAAAATTTGTATATGTTGATGAAATTTTCGAAAAATTCTTTTTTTGTGATTTTTTTTCGTAAAATTTTCACAAAAAAAAATTGTTTGAAAATTTCATCAAAATATACAAATTTAAATTTCTAGAAAAAACAAGAAGTTTTTGGTTTCAATATTTTTGATAAACAGCAAATAACCAAATGCTTTGTTTCTGAAAAAATAGTAAACTTTCAAGATAAAACCCTCTTTTGATCCCTCTTCAGTAGGATTACAATAGGTTGCATAACCTACTTTTTGATAGCCCTTGAATATCGCGAAATTTTTTACAAATACCGAGTGCACCCCCTAGATAACGGATGACAAAATTTGAATTTTGAATTTGTCAAAACAAATGTCAACTAACCAAAGTGCTGTGATCTAAAAAATGTGTTGAACCCTAGATTCCCTTGTTCCCAGTACTTTTCACATCATTTGAAGTGTGCGGTGTGCTTACCCTATCTGTCACGACCCTAAGAGCGTCTACTCTTTAAACAAATACAAAAAGAACTGCCATTTTACCGACAGGGGGATATTTACCATGAAATTTTCATGTCCCCTTTTTTCACGCTTATCCTATGTTTGTGATTATCCGTGTCTAATTCTATTGTCCGGTGCAGCACAAAAAATAATGAAAAAATATTAATGACACATGCCCGTCATCCAGTACCGTTCACTTTGTTTTTTGTTATGTTTTTGTTTTAATTATTTAGCAAAAGAATTTTGTGCTACGTAAAAATAAGGAGAATTTGCCATGAAAATGGTGCTCGATTAGCGAAATAAAAAACGTGCGGCGTTTGGCCAATGGCGACAACGCTCGACAAAAAAACGTGATGAGTAATCGACGGAGATCGCTCTTCGAGCACACTGATTGGCTGGCCATAGCCCAAGAGGAACCACTTGAAAAAAATTATGATGTCCCTTCTCACGATTATCATATATTTTTGATAATGGCTGTCTAATTCTATTTTGTCCGGAATATCGAACACAAAGTACAAAATATTAATGACACATGCCAATGCTGTCATCCAGTACTTGACACTTCAGGTGCCCTTATAAAGAATATAAATGTAAACTTTTTTGAACCTTTGCAACTTTCATATCTTTTTAGCTATGTTGAACACAAGTACTCAAGCTGTAGTCGAGGAATGACATAAGAAATTAGAAAACTAACGGCTCAAATTACTTTTTTTATCCTTTACAAATGACAGATTACTTGTAAGTAAACATGTAAGTTATAAAGTGTAACATTTACCATACACTACCTGCGCCGTTATCGGATCACCCTTTATTGGGTCAAAATTTACCATTCAAATTTTTCAGACGTTCCGCCTAGATCCTGCGCCATTATTGGGTCAAAGTTACGTAACAAAGCAAATTTCTCAAACTATTGACCCGATAACGGCGGAGTAGTGTATATACTAGAGTTTTTTATGCAACACATTTGTGAAACTGGTTACCCGTGTGCTTTCACTCGGCTTCATGGGGCTGTTCTGTCATGATACTCGTTAAAAACGCACAAAAGGCCCCGCTTTATGGAGCTGCTCTGTCATGATTCGGGTTATTAACCCGCTTCGCAGGGCTGCTTTGTCATGAAACTTTGTCTTCTTAAAAAAACAGCAAATACTTAATATCAAGTAAGGAGTAANTTACATGATATAATATTTTACAATAAAACCAACAACTCCTGTGCTACTTTCGTAAATTTAAAACCAGAAGTATGAGGTGTTAAATTTCCGAAAGTAGGGTACAGGAGTTGTTGGTTTTAAGGTCAAAGTCTGAAAAACTAACTTGACCTTAATCGCATTTTAAAAGACTGACCTAACTTTATAACCAGGGGGTACTGAATTTCGTGGAAAAAAAACTGACTTTACCTTATAGCGGTAAAAATGGCTGGCCCAACAATTCTAGTGGTTTAATTTCGAAGTTGTCATTAAATTTATGGTTAACCCTCAGGCGGCGGGTACAAATGAACCAATGTGACTCAATATAACACATGTCATTATAAACAGAAAAATGAAATAGAAAAGCGAAATAATTGAATACAGTTTAATACTGAAGAAGTAGTAGTTTTCTAATTTTGATTTGTAAAATTCAACCACAATGGATAGAAGCGATATGAGAGCGACAGTCGTAACGAATAGCTGAGTGGTTAAAAACTCAAGATCGAACAGAGCCAAGTCAAAGCCAAGAAAAATTGTAACATAGCCAAGAACCACGGCTACATAGCCAACCGAATGGTGACAAACGTTGAAATAAATTCGCTTGTCTAAACAACAATAGTGAACACGGGAACATTATTTTACAAAAATTTTGAACACCAAATTTTTAACAATTTTTTGACGTTTCTTTTTTTTAATCCCTGTTAAAAATAGTGACGTTCAAAAATATTTCTGAAAAAATGGTACGTAAAAATATTGTTAAAAATTTTGCGTGTAAAAAATATTGATCTTAAAAATATTCGGTAAAAAAATTTTGGCTTTGAAAATAAAGCACAATTTTTTAACACGCATTTTTCTAAAAGGAAAATTGTCAAAACATTTTTAACACCAATATTTTTAACACGAAATTAAGCTCATTTATTTTTTAGCATAAAAAATTTCTTAAAATTTGTTCGAGCCTATATATAGGTAAACCGTCTGGGAAATCGAAATTTTAAAAAATGGTCCTGAAACTCAGAAAATTTTATGTGGGGTATATTTTGGGACAAAAATAATTTTTTTTTAGTCTAGAAATTTTTTTCGCCAGTCATACTCAAGATAAGGGACCCCCATGTGGGAGTCAAGGTCGACAATTCAACTTGGAGTAAAAATGTTCTAATTAAGCTGGTAATATACTCAGTAATAGTTCTTTATGCGAGAAACAACCTGGTTTTAACAAAAAAATATTTGGACTAACGGTACTCGAAATATGATCACTTCTAGGTGTCAAGTTCATGTTCAAATATGATTAAGGCAGTTAAGTACGATCTCTTCAATATCTGGAGCACCATTTAACCAAATATTTTTTTGACAACGGCAAATTGTTTATTGGGTCAAAAAGTACTTATAACCACAAACACAAGTCAATTTAAGTATTTTTACACCAAGTTCAACTTTTGACCTTGAAAAATTCAATGGCCAATATCAGGAGCAGCATTCAAACAAATAATTTTTTGACAACGGCAAATTGTTTATCGGGCCAAACAGTACTTATAACCACAAAAACAAGTCAATATAATTATTTTTACACCAAGTTCAGCTTTTGACCTTGACACATTCCGAGTATTCTTGATTTTTACAATTTGCGCCATTGCTGGTGGTATTTCCCCCATGTTTCCCCACGCTGATTTTCAGGTATGTTAGGTATTTTTCAATGCTCTACAACATATCTCAATTTGGTTGTTGAGCGAGGTTGAGCACCTATCCAAACAGAGAAAAAACTGCAAAAAACGATTTGTTTACCCCCCACAGAGACAATTGGTGGTGTTATGAATTTTTTGACCAGATATTATTTTTCGCCACCCGTGATTTGGTATATATGGAACTTTTCAAATTCTAAGTCCTAACTTTTTTTTTCTTCGAAATTCCCAGGCGGTTTACCTACCTATA
>SCLG01000284.1:216704-233768 GCA_004367875.1 Oikopleura albicans | reverse complement strand
AGTGGAAGTTTCCTATAGTTTCCTATTTATAATATATATTATATATCAAGCCCAAAAAACTGAAAATTTCCAAATTTCGCCAAATGGTTAATAATATTAATTACATGTAACTTTAATATTGCCAATATCATACTGGTCATACAGTATGACTCATACTGGTTTTGTAAAACCCTTTTTTTTGCCCTAAAGCACTTAATAAAAAAACCAACAAAAAAAATCGACCACAAATAATATTAAAACTTTACACGGGGTTGGTTATAACTTATAAGGTCAAGGTCTAAAAAACTGACTTGACCTTAATGCACTTTTAAAAAACTGACTTGACCTTATAACCAACCAGAAGTTTTCTCCATAATAAAACGGAAATTTTTCTTAACATTTGATTTTCCACAAAAAATTATGGTCTTTACTCTAGAAAAATGTTAAAAAGACACTATTTTATAGAAAAAAAACGTAAAAAAACATGATTTTAAAGATTTTTTCCCAAAAAACATGGTAATCAAAAAAACTGACTTGACCGTAGTGCCTGAAAAAACTGGCTGGACCTTAATGCAAAAAAACTGACTTGGCCTTATAACGGCACAAATGGCTAACCTTATAATCAACCCCCCTGTAGGACTAAATTTTAGTTTTTGAAACCTTTAATCGATAGTCCTCGCGGAATTTTCTTGCTCTGCTAATACCATTTCGCTGCTCATCTCGTATGTGATGATTCAAGTCAACTAGCTTACTAAATTTTATTTGATTGTCTTTATATGCGTAGGCGGCGTCGACAGCGCGCGCCGCATCGAGACTGCGCGATAAACGCGTCAGAAATTCATCAGTTTCCGCTTTCGCCTTGCTGCGCGTTTCCTTATCAATCTTGTACTGTTTTTGTTTTTGTAAATTTTCAATTTGATTTTTTTTGAAGTTTTGGTGGCGAATTTCCGCCAGGTCGCGCTGCTCCTTTTCGGATATTTCTTTGGTTTTCATATCACTCAAAACCATCATGAGTGGATCTAGGCATAATTTAATTTAGAACATATAGCATAACTAAAGTATACTTATACTTTTTTTATTTAAAACCTCTTGAAACTGGAGGCCTTCAGGTCTNGATCTATGTGTCATTTCACTTCCACCGCTAATATATATGCACACTTTATTTCTATTTGTATGTCCACTAGGTGACCGAACTTCATCTTTTCAGCAAACACAAAAACTGCAATTCAACGTCAAGTGATTATAATTTATTTCAATTAATTGTCTAGATAGTTTTCTGTCAAATATACATATAGATTTTAGGAAATTATAATAATCTTGTTATAACGTCTTTCTATTAAAAATCTATTAAAAATCGATAAACTCCTCAGTGTATTATTGCTCAGCACGATTTTGTTACAGTGATATTTTATATCGTAAGGGCCTGAGACTTGAGAAAAAAAAAGTGATGCGGCTCATCATGCTAAGCGGCCATCCAGTGGGCGAAGGTAATGCACTCGAAAATACGATGTTAAAAGGCCCATACGATAATTATCAAGGGTGAGCTTTTAAGGGACGATTTTCACTATGATAACTCGTAATATGTGGACCATAGACTGAACAGTCCATATGGTCAAAATGAAACTTTGAAAAATGTCAAATTGAAAGACACCAGTTAATAATTTGTAAATGCGAGTTTTCGGTCATTCTGACCAAAAAAGTTATAAAATTTGAAAAAGACATGTATAGACTATACAGTAAAGTGAAAGTTCATAAGCTATGAATTATAGGGATACTTTATCGGGATTAACTCATTGGGACAATAAAATTTTGATGAGGGTGAAAATTGTGAATGTGTTCAACTGGTTAAAGGGCAGATGGAGATTTTTGATCCAAGAAGAGGGTTATGCACATCTGTAGGGTCACCGGTTTTCGACATTCCGGACATAACCTATTTGTCCTTAGGGATTGCTCCAGACAAGCATCAAAGAAGGCATGCCCGCAAGGAGTCGATAGTACCTAAAATATATGTATTATGTATATGTATTTATCAACGGGACACAAATTAAAAAATAAAGTGATTAAACTGATAGCCTATCACTGCGCAGCTCGTATGCGCTATCAATGATAGCCTATCATACTGTGTGTGTACTGTCATACTGTGTGTGTAAATACCGTATGTGGTTATAACTTAAAAGGTCTTGGGTACAAAAGACCATATACCCTTACTGGAATTTTTAAATCATCATCAGACTATCCAAATATGCAACCTATCCAAAAAAAATGAAGGCGTTTTTTGACTAGAAAAAGTCTTAAAATCCATGATTTTATAAATTTTCGTCTCAAAAAGTCACGATATTTTGGCAGAATACCACAATCCCTGCAAAAAAGACTACAGTCCTTGTCCTCGAAACGTCCCACCCCGAAACGTCCCAATGTCCCGGAAACGTCCCAGTTTTCTTTTATTTTTTCAATGTCCTCGAAACGTTCCAACCCTTGAAAGTGTGTTTTAACAGCTAAATATACAGTAATTATACCCGAAAAACCGACAAAGCAAACGTCTATGACATATTTTTTTCAACATTATCAAATAAAAAAATATTGTGATATGGTTGTTTTACTTGGGACCAGGACTGTACTGATATTGAAAGCCACTTTAAACACCTGAATAGCAAATTTGTAATAATGCAGGTTTTTAACGGTAAAAAGGCCTGGTGTCCCTGAAACGTCCCAATGTCCCCGAAACATGCCAGGTTTTTAAAAAACATTTTGGGACGTTTCGGGGACGAGGACTGTACAAGACATTTTACATTACCTTGCGATGTGCTTTCATAATCTCGCCAAAGTCGTCCAGACAAATCGAGCAAAAAAAATTGGCCCCATTGTTTTGAGCACTTTTGTCCGTTGTCTTCTTGGTGCGTACTGCCAGTGGCTTCTTTAGCTGTGTGCGTCTTCTAATCGTGATGTTTGCCTCTTCTAATCGATTCAACGTGATTTGATCAAGTGTCTTCTGGGCACGAGGTAGGTTAGTGCCAGTTAGGACCTGTGCTGCTGCTCGTTGAACATTTAGGCTATGTGCGTGAATACGTTGAACCTGCGGAATGGGATTTTCATCCTCATCATCATCACTAATGCTCACGACCGTCGCATTAAGAAATGGAATTGGCATTGACCGTTGGGTCTCGCCTTCCTCGTCGCTTTCCAGAATAATAATGCTATCGTCAGCGGCCGGCATAGTACGATTGGTTAGGTCGATTCATATTGCTTCCCGGTAAATTATTATACTCTTTCTCTTAAAAAAATATTTATAAAAATGATTTAATCGGTCGAGGCAGATTTGCTTTCTGGGTAGAAAATCTCGCCCGCTCGAGTCATCGCATTGGATTCAATCTTCGGGTACAGATTATGATTACTTGTATTCAGGTTTCATGAAATTTCAAACCAGAGGTCGGCACTTTTGGACCCTACCCTAATTGGACCCTAATGTACCCGAATGGACCCTATTTTTTTAGGGTAGGGTCCACTTTTTTTTTGCTATGGTCCAGTAGGGTCCAATCGGGGTCCAATTCGGGTCCATTAGGTGTGGTTTGGGTCCACTTTTATAGCGGTAGGGTAGGGTCTAATTCGGGTCCATTAGGGTCCATAATTAATTTCATAAAATAAAAACGTAAAATTTCGTAGAAAATTGAAAAAAAAATTACATAAAACGTCAGAATTTCATACGGAAGAAATTTCGAAAATAAAAGTTTTCGAAAAAAAATCCTTTGNTGTCGTTTGCCGTGATTGGCTCTTAGTAGGAAACTAGCTCTGAGTAGTATGAAAGACGAAAAAAATTATCCAATAGGCGCGCGAGTATTGGACGCGCTCTCCAGAAACGGTTGTTATTGGCCCCAGGTTCTTGAGCCCTCACACGCGCCCTGTAACGGATGGATTTTAGTAGCAAAAAAAAAGTTCAATTTTCCGTAACGATCTGTACTATGCAGCATAGTCTATGCTACAGGCTTATACTATGCCTCAGGCATGCTAGCCGTGTAGCATTCTAGGCGGTAAACGCGGTAGGTATTCCAGGAAACTTGTTCGGGAAAATCAGCTTCGGTGCGAAACCCAATTCGATTTCATCTATCACGAACATTGTATTTAATTTATTGACCAAAAAGCGTCCGTATTCGAACCAAACGTTTGTATTGAGAGTAAGAACTGTATAAATTTCAGTATAATTGTCATACAATGCTTGTCCATTTTCGACTGTTTTTGGGAACTTTTTCGCAAAAAGGGTCTGTAATTTTCAATTTCAGACAATTCTACTGAGAGATCAACTTGAATAAACTGAGATTTTATTTAATTTGTATCAGTTAAAAAATACATACGACAGTTAAAGTAAAATATAAAAACAGTCAGCAAACGGGATGTATAACATCTGTGAATTTTTCAAATTACATTTTGGGACATAATTTGTGATTGATTTTTTTTGTTGTACGAATAAAACAAGAATCCGTTGAATGTAACGGGGTATCGAAAGGTGGGTGAATGGTAGTTAAGTGTACAGCTTTTAATCAAGGTCCAGGGGGCGTTCAATCGGTCGNACGTTTGTATTAGGAGTAAGAGCTGTATAAATTTCAGTATAATTGTCATACAATGCTTGTCCATTTTCGACTGTTTTTGGGAACTTTTTCGCCAAAAGGGTCTGTATTTTTCAATTTCAGACAATTCTATTGAGAGATCAACTTGAATAAACTGAGATTTTATTTAATTTGTATCAGTTAAAAAATACATACGACAGTTAAAGTAAAATATAAAAACAGTCAGCAAACGGGATGTATAACATCTGTGAATTTTTCAAATTACATTTTGGGACATAATTTGTGATTGATTTTTTTTTTGTTGTACGAATAAAACAAGAATCCGTTGAATGTAACGGGGTATCGAAAGGTGGGTGAATGGTAGTTAAGTGTACAGCTTTTAATCAAGGTCCAGGGGGCGTTCAATCGGTCGCTTTTCTTTTCTCGGCGTCAAACCAGAAGAGCTAGGCGCGTCTCGCGGGGAGTCGGGTGATTTGGCCATCTGATCGATCTGCGTCGATTTGCGGGGCGTTAACGGCCCGCTGTTATTCTCAACCAGCTCCTTGATTTTTTGACTTTTTCGAGATTTTGAAAANAGAAACAGTAATAATTGTTAAATCTCAAAAATGCGCTCAAAAAATTGTAAAAAACAACCAATTTCAACACGTGTTTACGTTTTTTTAGATGTTTTTGGTTACATTTTCGGGAACTAGTTTTACAGCTTTCACGATAATGAATTGATTTTTTTTGTAAAACCATCTTTGAACCCATGCCCCCAATCGTGTTGTTTCGGATGTTTGATTTTCGATTTTGAAGACCAAAAATTAGAGCCGTGAAGCTCAAAAGCTCATCTCTGAAAAATCGTTTTTTGTCCATATTTTTTTTCTCCGACGTTTTTTCAAAAATCGGAAACAACACGATTGTGCGCTTTATTGATACAATTCTTTTACAAAAAAAAACGAATCCCATATCTTCAAAACTGTAAAACTAGTTTCAAGATCGGTATGGAAGTTTGGGACAAGTTCAAGGCTCTCTGGGTGGTCTGTGACAAACGATATCAGTCAACAAACTGGACCAATTTGTTACCTGAATCGTTTTCAATAATTTATAAAAAAAACGACTAGAATTCATTGCGAATTACGGTCGCTGTAGTAACTTTTCCAACGAGACATGTTTGTAAACAACGGCTATGTCCCCTCCTTAAAGTAAGCTTGTCACAGAGTAAATCTTAGATTGTATCAAAGTTTTTTTTGATATTTGTCTACTATAATGAGGCCCGTTTTGATGGCGAAAGTTGGAATACTATTGAACAAAACAGTTAGTCAAGTGCGAATGTCATATTTATTTTCTACAGAAATAATTTTGTGGATGATAGTTTATCTTTTTTTTTTTTTGCTAACCAAAGTTGCTCACAAAACCAGGGTTGTAAATGTATGTTGGAACATATGTATGCGCCGTTCCCTATCTAAAGTTATTTAAAGTCGAACCGAACATAAATAATATAATTTTCAAAATGGCGCCGATTTAAGCGTCTCTTTAATCATAACTTTATTTATCATTTCGTAGCCCCTAATGTTTTATACACCTGGTGCGCAGTTATCTTGTGAAATTTGCCGCTCGTACGTTTATCTGGCGACTTTTCATAATTTTGTTTTTCGCGATTTATAATAATTATACTATATGCACTGAGCAGTTATCTTGCGAAAAAACGCTAATCTTGCGACTTTTCAAGGACCGAGTTTGCGAGATAACTGCGCACCTTGTGTAAAATAAGTGCACTGAAATTGTCTCAGATAAATACAACAGTTTGAAGTTCCTTAAAAAAACGTCCAAAATCTGTCAAGAATCTGTCAAGAAACGGGATTTTTCACAAAAAAAACTCTAAAGAAAAAGGCGATACGACTGTAATTTAACTTAAAATTTTATTTTTTCATCGTTGTTTTTTTATAACTTTCCCGAAACAAATACGACAATAAAACTTCACCTTTTGCCCTAATCATGCAGTTGTTTGGACTCAGATTTTCACTTTTTAAGGTATTCCACCTACGACCTATGAACTTATTTGGAAAAATTTCAGTTTATTTTTAACTGATTTATGTAAAATATCAATATGAAAAGTATTGTTGAATTTAACAACCCTGTTCAAAATCGCTTGCAAACTTGTGCTAAAGCCGCTTCGCTGTTACCGCGTCCTCCTTGAAATCGTATACCAAACTATTCAATAGTGCATGAGAAGCGTGGGAAGCAAATGTATTTAAATTTTGAGTTGATTCTATGTTCCAAGATGTGAAGTCAGCGTGAGCATGGCCACCTTTGTCTGTCCATATTCGTTGCCCAACAGCCGCGTTTTTGAGTAAATTTAGTTTCACGCACCTATAGTATCGAAATCGTGATGTTGGATAAGCTCGATGAGAATTAATTGCTACGTTCCCTAAACATCTGTACCCTGCTGGTGCAATTAATTTATAGACACAAACGTCCGCATCCACCTCTGATCCATAATCACACCAAATTTTTTCTACACCTATGGGCTTTCTTAACGCATCTTTATTTCTACTTATGTCTCGAACCAGGCCGACACTACCTGTAGGTTTCGTACCGTATGATTTGTAATAGTTTGCACCACCCCATGCTCGGTCACCAAGAGCATAATAACCACTATTGTCAACATATGTAAACCAAAATGAACCATCTTGATCGGAGTCACTGCCTCCATCGCACCAAATTAAACGTTCGCTCCGTGAGTACATTATTTCGACACTAGGACAATCGTATACATTACAAGCTACAGTTTCGTTTGGGTTTCCAGAACATTTTGATCCATTACAATAACGTACTCGAGTTTTTTGTCCACTCCCACAGGTTTTGCTGCACGTGGACCATAACGCCCAGCTTTTCCATGCACATGGTTGTGTATTACATTGAACACGTCGCACAGAAGCACCATGACATCCACTGCCGTCACACTGACGGTTTTCTACTCTAGAACCGACACCGCATGTATGATCACAGTTACCAATACTATTCCAAGTTGACCACTGACATGGTTTAGTATTACATGATACTAATTGGGTGGTATCGCCTTCACATCTATGTCCGTCGCATTCTCGTTTTTGAATTTGAAATCCAGATCCACACTTGGTAGAACAAAGTCCAGAGTTTTCCCATGAACGGAATTTGCAGTCCTGTGTTTTGCAAAAAATATCTTTTTGTTCTGAATTAGGATCCAAAGGATACTCATTTGCACACTGGCTACTTTCTACATTTATATGTGTTTTTGATATATCAGTAGTCTCTAGCGAAGTATTTTTAGTATTCTTAACATAGCATGATCGTGAACGTTTCTTGGTTGATGGTCCACAAATATCATTACATGGACTGTCAATCCACGGACCCCATACCGGACAGCTTTTAGTTGATTTAAGCATATTGCGAGATTTTTCATATTCCTCGTCACAGCTTGCCATAGAAATATTATTTGAATTCAAATAATTGGTCGTATTGTCAATTGAGTTAATTCTTTGATGATAAAATTTGATGTCTGCGTTGAACCTTTCTTTCAGAATTTGTTTTTCTGTAGCTACCGGATGTTGCATCAAATCCCGGATAATGTTTTGAAAGTTTTTCACTTCATCTACAATAAAATAACTAACCTGCGTGCCAAACACAGGAGAATCGTAAAAAACTTCGTCAGTTAAATATTCGTCGTTATCATTTCGGTCACTATACTCTTCTCCATGAAATTTGTCCACTGAATTTGAAGGTTCGTATAATGGTTTCCGCCAACAAAATTTACTAGTTGAGTCATCAATTTTGTTATTCTTAAAATGACAGTATTCTAATTGCCGTACGTTTAAAGTACTTATGCGAATGTTGTTAAAATCGGATTTACGAATCGGTCGATTTTCTTCATTATCGTAGCGTTTCCAGTGCCCTATATTAGCGGCGTCAAAAAGATGTTTTTTAATGTCAGCCAATGCATTACGTTTCTCTTGAAAAAAATTCTGTTCTTTTGTAACTCTTCTTGAAATATCTGCTTCAGCAAATTTCGATTGTGACCAAACAAATACCAGATTGTCCCAAATATGACCTGAAGTCCAACTATTCAAAACAGCAAAAAGTTCTTGCAGATTTTGATCAAATTTCGGATTTTCAGAAAGTAAAAATACAAACATATGTACCGGAATATCTAATTGTTTTGCAATACGTTTTCTGTTATTTTGTATTTGACAAATATCACTGTCGAAGAATCCAGGTGTATCATATACATTAATTGGCATTTCGTTAATGCCATATGACATAAATAAATTATTAAATAATTTTCCATGTAACCCGATGGTATTTCGTGTGCAAGAATTGACCTTGTCTCCGACGCCGAAGTAAGTGTCTAGAGGATTAGTTACACCTAATAATCCATTTCCAAAAGTCGATTTTCCAACTCCTGTTGGGCCAAGTAAAACTATATTAGGCACTTCAGTTCCGTCAATTTTATCTCGGAGATTAACTGTGCCTTGAATCGTGCCTTCTTCACAAAGAGAGTCAGTGGGAGATTCATTCGTCTTGCAATAAAACCGTGCAGCTGAAATCAAGTACTGTGTTTATGTCAAAAAGTATAGTTTAGAAACCCTTATTGAACAAGACCTTATTCAGTACCCTTCTGTAATTAATTATATATGTCACAAACGCTTTGAAGAGATCAAATGCACCAGATAATAAGTCCTGCAATTTTTTAATTTCATAAAGACAAGGGTAATACCCAGGACAATAACTTCTACCTATTCCCAAAGCGTGAGAATACCGCACAAGCGTTCTGTGATTGAAATCATCAAAATACTAGACCTAACCCAACATAGAAAATTTGAGTGGGAACCACTTTAAAAACTGAAAAAATCAAGCCCTATAACGAAATTTTAGCCCTATAATCGATCAGGCGTAGGCGGAATTGGCGAAAATTTATTTTTTTTTCCAAAAAGTAGCCCTATAACGAGATTTTAGCCCTATAACGAGTAGCCCTATAACGAGTCATCTAGTATAAATAAAAATAGTGCCATATTACACTGTCGGGACCGCAACAGGTTATTAAAACGGGGTCGGTGTAGTTAACAAAGTGCTTCCCGAGAAACCGGTCAACATTTCCGTTTTTTTTTGATATCCCTAAAGTTGAAAGTTTTAACTTGAAAAACTTACGGTTACGACTAAATAAGCAGTTTAGTGATTTAGGTGTCATCTCTTCTAAACCAACCGGAAGATATTGGCTCTCAATCTTATTACAAAATTGGTTATCAAGCTTTGTATTAGTTCGTATTTCTTTGACTTTTCTAATCATGGCATTCTTCAATTCGTCCTCCACATTTCCAAGATTTTTGCGAAAAATGTTCATAACGCATCTTCTGTTCTGATTTTTAGCAGTGGTCATTAAGTCATAATTTTCCTCATCAATGCGGCGGTTAAATTCTGAACATGTTTCTTCAGCATGTGACGATAATATATAAAAAGCGAGAAAGTATATCTTCATTTTAATTTGTTTCGGTTTCTACTGAGTTAGTTCTAATTCACATTGTTATATGCAAGTTAGCCAATGATTAATTGGAATCATCATTTCGAGAATCTGTTGATGATCATATAAACCAATATTTACGGTAATTATTAGAATAAACTAATATACATTTTGTTTAATCAGCAGATATATTGAAGTCAAATTTAGGTAACATCATGACTATCTTTTGAAATAAATTAGACGAAGTTTTGTTTTTTGTCAACCCGAAGTTCGCTATCTTTACTTCTTTGTTCCCATGACTTGATTATTTTTTTAGTTGTTTGTGAAAGTAAAAGTTTAGTTCTTTTAGTTGTTTTTTTAGTTATTTGTGAAAAGGTTTTCGTATTCTGACCTTAATCACAGAAATATGATGATAAAGGCAGATAATAATTATACACCAGGATCGTAATAATATACACTCCCCCTCATGATAAGGGCCCCACGATAAGGGCCATTTCGGCCCGCTTTCTCATAATAAGGGCCACTTTCTCATGATAAGGGCCACTTTTTCGACGAAAAAGTTTTTTTTCTCATAATAAGGGCCAAAATAGGCTATGTTGGCCAATAAATGGCCATTTATCTCTCATAATAGGGGACATTATCACTGAAAATATTTTTTTACTCATAATAGGGGCCAAAATGCGGTGTGAAGGGTGGCCCTTATTATGAGAAATTTTTGATTTTGTCTACTATTTATGCTACATTTTTCTATTTTTTTTTTCTTTTTTGATCATTTTGAACACGAATCATAATTACGGTTCAAAACGTTTTTAAGAAAATATAAAAAGTAAGAAAATACATAAAAAATATTCAGTGAATTACTAACCAGATTGTCTGAAAAAGTCCACTTTCTCAAAATAAGGGCCACCATTTCTCATAATAAGGGCCACCCCATAATAAGGGCCACTTTTTCAGGATACAAAAGTGGCCCTTATCATGAGGGGGGAGTGTATAGCCTATATATTATGTAACTGACTTTTGGGTTCAGTTTGTACACATTATGTTCTTTTTTGTTGCTTGTTGGAGACATACTGAAAAATATGTACTAAAAATCGCAATATAAACCATAGTATGGTTACCATACGCCCTCTGCGACGTTATCGGGTCAACATTTTGAGGACAAATTTTGATCCGATAACGCGTTTTGACCCGATAACGGCGCAAGGCGTAGGCGGAATGTCTGGAAATTTTTATCAAACATTTTGACCCAATAACGGCACGTGGAGTTCGTAGAAAAAATCATAAAGCAAGGCTCCCACACAGGATGCGTATTTAGTAGTGTTGGAAGCGTTGGGCGTTGAGGAAATTTGGAACGTTGGCCAACACTGTATTTAACCGTCCACTCGTTAACACTTGTTCTCCACCGCTCCGCTAGTGCTTGTTCACCATCGGGATACAAATTTGTATCCATCGTCTTTGTGACCTCAGTGTGCCTTAACCCGACATCGTATAGCAAATTCAATTTTTAGTTTGAAAGATCTCACTTCTGGCATTCATAGAAAAATACAACGGTATTAATATTAAATTTGAGATTTGAATAACCCAAAAGCTAACGATTTGCGAAAAATTGCGCACAAATCTTCATTATCCAACATTGATTGGTCTCTAGACCAAAAATTAACAAAAAAAACTCGAAATAGCATAGCCTATGTAACATAGGCTATGTTACATAGGGCTATGTAACATAGGGCTGGACCGATTTTTGGCCTACTCTTAACCTAATAAATACAATGAAAATTAGGCCTGTATGATCTCCAGATCAAAAATTATGGCGATCGAAATCGTCTGAATTATCTGGCACAAAAATCATATATACCTATGTGTATATAGGGTTTCCCGAGCGTCACTTCTAATGCGTTCTTGTTATCGTATGTAATAACGAAGTACACAACTTTTGGTCATTTTACGCTAAAAACAACTTTAAATTTTTGATCGCGAAAGAAAAGGCCAAAAAGGTCAAAATTCGTCGCAGTCTGACCTCGATTGCATAAATTTTGAAAAAAAATATCTTTAACTAAAATTCCTATACCCCAAAGCCCGTAAGAATTCCTCAGCCATTACAAATAGTAACTTTTCCGCGTTATTTAGAAACGGCAGAGAAGTGAAAAGGGGAGGGATACAAAAACAAGTGTTTTGACCCGATAAAGGGTAACCCGATAACAACGTAGTGCGTAGGTGGGGTGGCTGGATTACGGATTTGGACTCGATAACGTCGGAGCGGGTGTTTAACCGAAATAAGTTTCATTTTGTATAAATGGCGAAAGCAACCAAAAAATAACATAATGGCAGTATGTAACTTTTCCACATACTGAAAAAAATGTTTTTCCACATATCGCAGAAATATGTCTCCAAGAACATATTTTGCGATATGTGGAAAAGACATTTTTTCAGTATGTGAAAAGTTACATACTGTTACAATATGACTGACCGGTCCTTAAATAGAACAATTATTTAAAAAAATAAAATAATAATAAGAATAATTACAAATGCTTACAAAATTTGATATAAAAAAAAACTTTGACAAGATTTAAAGCCGTCAATATTATTACTCCAAGTATGAGGTTTGACAATGTTATGTAATCTTTTAATAAGTTCGCATTTTGTAAAAAAAAAATGACTTTGAGCCACATCAACTGCAAGGTGATTAACTGGACCATTTCAAAGAAAGAGTGACGGAAAAGTCAAACCTAATATTACACGGAGTAAATAGAAATAGCTCAACCTTTCTCCGTCGAGCCTTCCCACCACCCAATTTTGCGTTAAAACATATCCAAAAACATTTCAGTCATCAGACGAAGACGTTTTTGTCGCACCCCAACATGTGATTATAATTTTTTAGTATTTTTTGTTTTGCATATTTTTAATACTCTTCAATATCACTGTACTTGAAGTAAGAAAACTTTGTAAAATTAATAAACATTTGAAGTTTGAATGAGTTTAGACTTACAATATGAGGTATAATAACGCGCTTCTCGCTTTTCTAGTTTTTAAGCCTATTAAAATACAAAATTTGAGAAAGCGAGAAACACGTTATTTTACCCATACAGTAATTCATACAATTTTAGTCACGTTTGCGTTGGGTGTTGAGAAACATGGGTACGTTTGACAAGTCCTGCGTGACCAAACGTGGGTGTTGGAAAAACGTTGTATTGACCAACGTTTCTAACCTTGGTAGGGATTCCACTTTTAATGAAGACATTATTCCCGATCAAATCTAATTGGCTTTTATTACCCACATTAAGGACGGGTCAGTCAATTTGTGTACAACCAGTACCTTCCGGAAAACGCTATAAAATACGTTTCACACCTACGACTATACTAATGTTTTCTTGTGTTATGAGATCAAAGCTTCTCCTGTAACATGGTTGTGTTTCCAAGGTCATAAGTAGGGGGCGCATCGTGGGCTGTTGAAAAAATGGCTCGAATGAAAGAAAAGCTTTGAGACTTTGATAATCCGGGGTTGGGGTAAATCGGACCTTGCGAGTTNGTGACCAAACGTGGGTGTTGGAAAAACGTTGTATTGACCAACGTTTCTAACCTTGGTAGGGATTCCACTTTTAATGAAGACATTATTCCCGATCAAATCTAATTGGCTTTTATTACCCACATTAAGGACGGGTCAGTCAATTTGTGTACAACCAGTACCTTCCGGAAAACGCTATAAAATACGTTTCACACCTACGACTATACTAATGTTTTCTTGTGTTATGAAATCAAAGCTTCTCCTGTAACATGGTTGTGTTTCCAAGGTCATACCAAGGTAAGTATCACCGCCGATTACCCAACTCCACTTGAACTTGTCACAAAAGAGAAATTGAACCGCCAATCACGGAAACAGTGTTGGCGGTACTGATTTTGTTTTTGTGGGCAAATATTTTAATTATCCAGGCGCTCAATTCTATGTGGGCTTTTTTTGATTCAAAGTCTGTAGAACAAAAAATATCACAAAAAAACTCTAAAAATGGGAAAGTCATCTAACTTCCTGACCCTTACATATAATGAACTAGACACGATATCGAAAAAAAAACGACATAAAATTGAACTGAACAACGTTTTTCATAATAAACCGAAACAAAAATAAATCAATAGCAGTAACACTGTTCACGTGATTGATGACAATTGAAAAAATTCAATAAAAATTACTATACTTACTTTAAAATACAAGTGTAAAAAACTTTACAGTTTGAAACCATTTTATTTTTCATTTAATCTTTTTACAGGTTGTGCAACAACAAAAATTTCGAATTTCTATTCGACTTAACATCAATTGTCTGTTTTACGAAGTTTCGGCAATCAACCGCTCCCATTCAATTGCTCGTTGGTTTATAAATCCACCTATACAAAATTTTAAAACTTACGAGGTGAGAAATATTAACGATATAATCTCAATCAAATGAAATATGTTTAATAAGGAAAAAATGTGATTGGATACAAACCTTCAAACGCTAAACCGCCAGCTGGGAGAAAAAATCCACCTCCAATCCAGACGAGCCAAACTGCATACCCGTAACTTCCCCTAATAACGAAGTTAAATTAATGTTTAACTTGCTGTATAAAGTATCATGAATACTCAATTTTCCGGAAACCTTAAGTGGACGACAGCGGGCCGTCCGTTTACTGAGGCGAACATTTCGAAATATCATATAGTCTATATCATATACGGGGTGTCCAACCTCAACTGATACGTTTTTGTAAGCCTAAATAGCGACAAAAACGTAGTAAAGTTGTTGAGCTTGGATGCCCGCTAGTAGTTAATAATTTATATACACGCGCTTGACCGTAAACTTTTCCAGTCATAAAATTATTAAGAAGTAAAATAAAGTATATTATAAACTCATAACATACGTCCAAAGGTATTTGCTAATACTGCCGTCGTCTTGATTGTGTGCCGTGGTTTGTTGCGCAATTTTCGAGCACCAAATTGCCGCTCCAGCCAAAATACAAATAGCTAAAAAAAGTTAAAAACTGAAATGTCCGAACTAACGATTTTGGGACACCCCATTAGTGACACTAATTTAGTGCTGCTATTTCTAAAAATCAAAAGTGCACTATTCAAGAGGCATAGAGTCTATGCGGCATGGGCTATGTGGCATAAGGCAAACAATAACTATCACAACTTACCAGCAAGAAAGTAGTAAAAAAATGTTATCTTTGAGCCCAAATAATGATGTTTTCGAATTGGGATAATAATATGATAGCAAATTCCAACACAAGCGATAATTATGCCGGTGAGAATCATTCCACTAAAAAACACAAAATAAATCCCGTTAATAACTCAATAATATAATAATTACCGTGTAGCATTAACCCAACTATCTTGCCACCAACTTGCGGTATGATCACTGGGGATTTGATCACGCCAGTTGAATGAAAAATCGACCCCTTCCTTGGTGACTCCTTCATAATTCCACAAACCAACTAACGCGGGTTGAGAATTTGAGTCTTCGGGACTATCAGAGTTTTTTACCGCACCGAGTTTTTTGTTAATTGGAAATTATGTTTTGCCCAAGAAAGAAAACCATATAAGCAAAACAATCAATAACAGGGGTTGCTTTTATAGAACTTTATTGTTAAAATAACGGATTATGAAACTCTGGCTGTAGTCTAACCACGGATCCATAGCGGTTCCAATAATTGTAAGAACCAAACCAGTTACGGCAAATGCTAAGCCACCGCGGTGCATCTAACGAAAAATAAAAAAATTATTTACCTATGAGCGAAATGAATTTTTTGTGACTTTTCACTACTAAAGTTTAAAATTTGAATTCACAAAAACTGCAAATGTGTTCGCAATAAACTGGAAAATTTTATATCGATATAAAATTTATTACTGGTCCAAAAAAAAATTGTGTTGTAAACAAACATCAGTGATTTTTTTTTCTCTATCGGCAGGAGACTTGCTTGAAGCAAGTTGATTCGTCAATTTTTGATGGTCCATACGGTATGGCCCATACCCTCAAAGGTCCTCTCTACTTTTTAAATGTTGAAGATTTATATGATCGCTATTTTCGGTATTTTTTGGACATCGGAAAGTACCGGCAAAAAGGGTTAAACCTGAGAAATTGCCAGTGCGATAAACTAAATTCATGGACCAATTCGATATCATAAAAGACATATTTTACATTTTGTTGACGTTTTTTACAATCTTTCAGCTAAATTTTAGTTATATATTTTGGACGATGCGCGATTTCTATTTTCATTATAAATTTCATGTCAAGTTGGCGCAAAAAGTGACTTGTTAAAGTTTAACCGGAAATATTGCCCATCTAAGGTGAAAAAAAAATCCCGTTGTCTTTCTTATATTATCTTACTTTATATATTTCATTTATATACTGGGCAGTGCCTAGACACAGTGTTGGAAGCGTTGGGCGTTTGGGTGCGTTAGCCAACACCCAGCCAACGCGTTGGGAACAGTGGACGTTGAGAAAATTTTTCTTCCCAACGTGTTGGGAGCGTTGGGCGTCGGAAAAAATTCAAGCAGTGGCATTGGGTAAACAATCGAGTATTGGCCAACGCTTGCGTTGGGGAAATTTGGACCGTTGGCCGACTTTTCCAAAACTGCTTCTACGTATTCAGCGCTATCAATTGGCAGTAATATATTAGAAAATGCGTCAACATATTTATGCAGATAAAAAAAACGTTGCATATGATAATTATTCACAAACCAATGCCAATACTTACAGTTGGGTTAAGCTCCACCATTTTTGTGAAAAGTGTTAAAACGTATTTTAATATAAAAAAGAAAGAAACTAAATGTGATTTTTGAAACTGATCTTCTATTTTTTTAGTTCTTATTTTTAGTGTTTGCACTTTATATTTAATGGAACGCGCATAACAATACACAGATTTGTGTATCACAAGTTAAATATAAGTTACGCAAAAACTAAACTGGATTATATAATTCCAACTGTCCAAAAAGTGGCCGTATTTTATTTGCATTTTGTGACATAATTTGTCAAAAGTTCAATTTTTTTTAACATTTGCCATTAGAAGAATCGTAACATAATACAC
>SCLG01000284.1:161673-182399 GCA_004367875.1 Oikopleura albicans | reverse complement strand
AGAGTAAAGCCGTGTTATCTCGAGGTAGTTAACATCAAGCTGACTTTGTCGGTGTTGTTTGGTAGCTTTGTTGTTACTCATTTTCACCATAAAAATTTTCAAATTTATTTTTATAAACATTTTTTACACCTTCCGAACGTTGAATGTTGCCGCTCTTTTATTTTGAGTCCAAATTTTTTTTTTTTTTGATAGTCGAAAACGATTTTTTTTATTCGATAAATCGGCCATCTTTGACGGAATTTTCAATTTTACAGAAACTCATGTTCCATAAAGGAATATGCGACATATTATATGTCCATTTGTTTTGTTTCTTTTTCTCGGTATAATGATTCTAATTCGGTATTTGCACCGATCAACCGATGATTATTTTTAATATCACAAAACGTCACCGATTGAATCAGTACACAGAAATCACGAGGTGGTCTAACTTTTAACTTGTAAGTTATTGGCCAGTTATACTTTCTTCTCATTATTCCGTGACTGACATATTCATGTCCATTACAAAACAATTGTACGAGATACAAAAGAATAAAGTAGAATTGGTCAAATAGTCAGATCTGAATTTGGTCGAAAATTGGTCAGTCTGAATAGTCCCAGTACCGTACCAAGCACTCTTACGTCTGGTCACTATTTTGTTAATATGTGTCTGGATTGTTTACCAAGCACTGTGCTTACTTTAGATCTTTAGCTGCGATTATTGGTCATCTGCCAAATGACACTTTTATCATTCTTGTGTTTGAGCGGGAAGATATTTTCCTGGTGCGATGGTGGGATTTTGTGGCCAAATCCTCCGAACAACTTGAACATTGGAAGGATCAAATCATCCCAATGGAAACCGACATTTTGCTCGAGCCCATTGGCCAAACGTTCATCGACGGTAATTTCGAGAAGATTGTCAAAAATATTAACCGAAAAAAAGAACGGTCAAAGTACCAGGTGCGTGTGTTGGATGAGCGTCTCGAGTGTCGTCCAGTAACCCAAAAGAATAACATGTTCACGAATGGGGACAGTGATTCAAAAGNGGCCAAATCCTCCGAACAACTTGAACATTGGAAGGATCAAATCATCCCAATGGAAACCGACATTTTGCTCGAGCCCATTGGCCAAACGTTCATCGACGGTAATTTCGAGAAGATTGTCAAAAATATTAACCGAAAAAAAGAACGGTCAAAGTACCAGGTGCGTGTGTTGGATGAGCGTCTCGAGTGTCGTCCAGTAACCCAAAAGAATAACATGTTCACGAATGGCGACAGTGATTCAAAAGCGAAACAAATTTGGTACAATGAGTTGCAGGGTAGGCTGCACAAACTAAACAATTGCATATTTCAATTTCAAACTCCCGGAAACCGACAATCCTAACAGACAAATAAATACCGGCAGTTTCTGTTTAACAATAAGATTTTTCCGAACCCCAGATAACCAAAATAACATAATGTTTCTCGTCATTTAAATTCAAGCAGCTTTTGTGTAGTGGTAAAAACATTTATTAGCCAATCATCGTCAAGTCTTCCCTATTGACCTATAACAGACTTGTAAGACGAAAAAACGAAAAATTATCAATAAAAAATAATATCAACGGTCACAACAAATTTTGTCATACACACGGTGCGCCGTTATGTTTCACCCCGGTATGTGTCACTTTTTCTTAATTTTCGTTATCCATGGATATCCATCGTATTTATTTTTCTTGTCTGTCATTTTCTCAGTTTGTACAGCCTATTTTAGGCCTTTTCGGTACAGTCAACGGAAGCTACCAGTTATCGTATCAGTTTCGTGCGGTTGAATGATGAACTAATCTTTCGATCGGAAACAAAGCCAACATTTTTATCACACGTTTTGACCAATTTATATCCGACGCATGGGATAGATGGCGATACAGTCGAATATATGTCATTTGCCGAAGTTCAATTTGACGAAAATAAATCGGCCAACAAATCCATTCCAGAGGCACTTGTCATTCTGCGCGATCACTTCATACAAATTTATTCCACTAAAGATAAAATATTTGATTCACATCAAGTAGATATCAGGTATGTTGTGTTAAATCAAAAAGTAACCAAAGTAGTGGGTCTTCTTGAATATAGTACAGGGTATATTTCTATTGCCGGCCGTATTTAAATTAATCGGGCGGGCTTTTTCGCTGTTGCGTTTATCGGGCCCTTTTTTTTTAAACAACATTTTTCAGCTAGTCCCACCGCCTATTGTGGGTATATCGGGCCGTCTCTTGACGAAAGTGATCCGATAAAGGGACACATCGGAATCCAGGCTTGGTTTTCTGCGGTTTTCTGGGGTTAGTTTATACCGAGTTTACCGGTCGTTCTCGAGTAACTCGCAATTATTGATATGATTTAAGACAATTGTTGGATCCATTGGATTCCGACGACGATCAGATGGACCAAATGTTAATCTTAAAAACTCCAACCCGAAATATTCGAATAAAATGCACTCGAAAATCCTCCTTACTCTACTTCAAAGTTCACTTATTGAAAAAAATGCGATCAAATTTTGTGTCAATCGACGAGCAAATGATGTGTCGCGACGATGTCCCACGTCTGGTCGAGACATGCACGAGCCACATCGAACGCTATGGGTTAAGAATGAGCGGTTTATACCGGATATCCGGTTTGGCATCGCGCGTCAAATCACTCGAGGCCAGTTTTGAAAATTCCCCGCTCAGTTTTGAGATTGATGCTGAGGCGTTTAAGGTTCATGATGTTACCGTTTTGCTCAAGACGTTCTTTCGAAAGTTAAAAATGCCACTCTTCTCGCCAAATGAGAAATGGCTGGAGGTCCACGAAATGATTCAAAACGGGAAATTAATTCAATCGGCCGAACTGGCAACTGCCATAATATCCACCTACAGCAAAGTAACACAAGGAAATGTTCTTGACCGTTATTTTTGTTTGTATTTTGATTTGTACTAAGTAAATTATAAAATTATTTCATATTGAAAATTAAAAATATTACAGTTTTCAGCTGGGAGAGAGAGCGTATACATGGTCCCGACTTTCCAATTGTGCAATTTGCTTTTACGAAAAACGTGCACAATTGGGCAGTCGTGCAAAATTTGGTAAATTTGTCATAATCAAGTTAACTACTAGTTTTTTGAGGGCGTTTTCGAGTCAAAAATATACACAAAATTGATTCCTTTATCGTTTAAAACAAAAAAATAACAAATTGAAGCAACAGATTTTGTCTGGCAAACCAAAAATACTTTTTGCCAGTCTCGTAAAATTTCCTGAAAAAGTGCACAATTAGGCAGTCGTGCACAATTGGAGGGTGCACAATTGGAAGGTCGGGACTGTAGTCGAATAAGTAAAAAACGTTTATCATAAATAAATTTAAATTCCTAAAGCTTGAGGCTCTCGAGGTACACAATGACCAGTACATTATGCACTATGAAATAGCTTTACTTTATATTGTATTATATTATTATATATATATAATATATATCAGTTAGTCAAGAATACAAACAGCCACTATCCATCACCTTTTACGACACTTACATTTAATAACACTTCTCGAAAACGATAATCAAATGGGCTCCGAGCAGTTAGGTCGCGTTTTTGGCACCAATTTATTCGGTTTCGACAATTGGGGGTGTCTAAATCAGCTGGAGTCGACCAACGTTAAAAATGATATACTCAATGGGTTAATTTCAAACGCAAAAAATATTTGTATTATAAATGACGAGCAAAACCGCCACATCATTGCCATTACCGAGCTGCTGACCGAGCAGAACTTTATTGAAATTCGATATGCGCCGCGAACAGGCGTCGATACCGTCTTCAAATATCACCCGCACACAAATGTCCGCAATATACGTCGGAAATTGGAATCCACTACAAACTCGCCCGACGTCCAAAACCCGGCCCCGAAACCGACCCCAAAACGGCTCGGCAGTTCATCTAATACAAATGACAGCCTGGTTCTATTAATAAGGATGAAGGAACGAGATTCGTCAGTTATTTCGCGATTAGTGGTGGAATCCGAGTATGCCTCTTTAGGGGATCAAATACTCAAAAGTGAAGAGTATATTGAAGCAATCTCTGTAAACGGTAATACAGAGCCAGATCCCAATATCGAATACCAGCATGGTGCTTCCTGGTTATCCGTCAATATTGAGCTACGGTACGATTTGCGATTAAAATTTTATTTTCAATTTATATGTTACAGTCCTCGTCCCCGAAATGTCCCACCCCGAAACGTCCCAATGTCCCCGAAACGTCCCAGTTTTCTTTAATTTTTTCAATGTCCTCGAAACGTCCCAACCCTTGAAAGTGTGTTTTAACCGCTTAATATACAGTAATTATACCCTAAAAACCGACAAAACAAACGTCTATGACAGATTTTTTTCAACATTATCAAATAAAAAAATATTGTGGTATGGTTGTTTTACTTGGGACCAGGACTGTTCTGATATTGAAAGCCACTTTAAACACCTAAATAGCAAATTTGTAATAATGCAGGTAAAAAGGCCTGATGTCCCTGAAACGTCCCAATGTCCCCGAAACGTCCCAGGTTATTTTAAAACATTTTGGGACGTTTCGGGGACGAGGACTGTAAATACTGTATGGGCCGCAAATATAATTTGGCNAAGGGAAAAAGTGTACACAGCATTTTCAAATTAATATAAATTATAATTGATAAAAATCCTATAATGACTCATGCAGTATGAGCATTTGAAAATATCTTTTGTGACTTTTACGTTCAGGGACGACTTTTTGGATTGGAGAACAGTTATGGTGATGAAGTCGGCGGCGTTAAGTTCCCGAAAAAGTGCCGACGAGTGCTTTCAATGCCATCGACCGACGCGCCCAAAAAGCGGCTCCTTCCAAATGAATCGCAACTCACTGTTATTTTATCATGACGGATTTTCTGTAAATGGGTATAAATTTCGTTCACGCGATCAAAATCAAAACCTATATTGGATTTTAAAATTTCGAAATCATTTTGTTGAATTTGACAAAAAGTATCGCGAGGAGGAAGTTAATATTCTCGACAAATCTGACACTGTCATTACTCTCTAAAATAAACATTTACATTCATTCCACCCACAATACCCGAGTAATCTTTCAAAAACCATTGGGAAAATTTTAATTTCCAAATATTCAGCATTTTTCCGAGAGTTACTTTCAAGAACTACAAACGATAGTTACACTTACTTCCGTCCGTATAATCTAATTTAGAAGCATCGTCCGTATTGAGTGCGTCCGCATTGGAAGTAAGGACTGTACGTCTTTTTGTCTTGTCATTCAACAAAAAAATTAATTTGATGAATTAAGGAATCGGTTAGGAAGTAATAATAATTAATTAATTTAACTTCAATTAAATAATATTTAATAAACCACGATTGGAACAGTTAAAATTTGTACCGTAAAAATATTAATGCTCAAAGTGAACGAAATGCAATGAAATAAGAGTTAATTATAATAGTACTCATCAACTACTAATTGCTCGAATGACAGGACCATTCTGATAATTTTCGGAGGTCTTCAAATTGTGTCCAAATAAAGTGTGTTCTCAAAAATGATAAAAAAAATAAGCCATTATAATCTCCAAATGTTTAGAATAAGCCATTATATGATATAATTTATATCACACAAATGTACGGAAATCATCCTAATACGGACGCTGCGCCCAATACGGACGGTGCTCTCAATACGGGCGCTATTTTCGACAATCAAAAACGTCCGTATTGGGAGCAGGGACTGTAGCTGTTTGGGACCGTTTTGTTATTTATTTGTTCTACTGTAGTCAGTGTTGGTCAGTAGTACTGACTCAGTACGAACTCAATCGGTCTATACTGACTGAGCCAGTAAAAAAATATGAAAAAATTTTTTTTGGGTGTCAGGTTTGAACCGCAGGATGGGACTGTGGTGCAGGCATTGTCCAATGAGGAGCGAGTATTATGTTTGTGCGCTTCATAAAATCGGTATGTTTAAAGAAGGTACAAGACTCGGTTTTTCATAAATACTTAAACAACATGTAAAGCGAAAAAATTTTTGGGGCGTCAGCTAGAAAAACATTTTCATGAAAATGTCGATTTTGATTCCAAAAAAATGCGTCCCCAATGGGGTGAATTGCCTGAAAATGGTCACTTTTACACGTATTACAGACAGTATTCGCAAAAACGCCTCTTTATTAGAATAAAAACATTCAAAATCAGTGAACGGCCCTACTATCCACGTACGCAAAAATGTAATACCATAACAGATGTAAAATATATAAGTTAAACAGTTGAGGCAGTCAATTCGCTTTTATTGACATACTTCAAAAATCATATTAAGCTTTAGTTGATTACTTAATACAAATTCAGATGCTGCTTCCGGAAATTGAAAAAAAAACAATCAAAGACTGAAAATCTTACTCAACAAACTAAATTTCAAACCAAAGACAGTCCAGGCGCTAACTTCGCAATCGTCGATTTGATTCATACGAAAATTAGTTCATGCATAAAAAAAATGTTAAATCAAAAGCCAAACAAAGAAAATAAGCCAGGTAAGAAATGAGAAAAAAATAGCAAATGTATTAACAGCATAAATTATGATACAGGTGAAATACAGGTTATGTCATGTGAAAAGTGAACTATTTTTCGTGAACTNTAATTAATTTATGCTAGAAAAAAATCATATTTACTTTAGTCAATTAGAGGTCCAACTTGCTTAAAAATTCACGATATAAAACTGATTACAGGTTATAAAGTGAAGCTCTGAAAAACTGAATTGCACTTTGAAAAAACTGACCTCATAAATAATTTATAATTTATAAGTTATACAAATTGTAATCAACCTGATTTTGTTTTTACAAAATAAGACCTTAGTGCTGGGAAATAGTTCAAAAAGACATGATAGAAAAAAAGGTTTTTTGACGAAAAAACGCCGTTATGGGATAAACATTTTTACCTAGCTTTCGACCACGACTGACAGCGCGTTCAGTCGAAACCGATCGATCGCGAGCAGCAATACTCGGCGGTTGTAGGGTGGAAGGGCGTTTGCCCTTTGTGATGGTGCCAGTTCGTGCCACCTGCACCATATCGACTTTAGGAAGGTTTGCGTAGGCTCCGGGTCTTTTTGGCCTCTCTAAAGTCGCTGTCGAAGGTCGCGGCAGGTCCTGTTTGTTCGTCTTTGGCGTGAGGATTACCGTCACATCGCCGCCGCCCGTTACGCGGTGAGGAGCTTCACGGCTAATGACGGACATTTCAAGTGGCGGTGACACCTCGGACGAACTTCGACGCGGAGACGAACTTTCGGGTAGCCGGCGTGGCGGCGAAGACGGAATTGCGCGCGGTTTAGAGCCGCCGCGCGAAGAAACCCGCGTGATCGTTCGATTGGGCGAGTACGAGGGAGAACGCCGACTTAAAAAATAATTGTTAATTGATTGATATCACTCAAATACGAATTTGATTTCAATTGCACACGACCCCCAAAAGATGGGACTATAACTGGGTTCGTACGTGGTATCTTTGACCTACCGGTTTTTACAACGAAAATTAAATTCACATCATGTTTGGTCTAAGAGCAGTTTAATAAGAAAATATTCAACTGCTCATGGTATGAACTTATGGCCCATGACTCATGGGTGAACGCATAAAAATATTGTTTGTTTTTTTTCAAAAAAACTGCCCGAATCAAATAAATAAACATACTAGGATGTAGAGCTTTGTTTTTTTGTGGACGACGCTTATATGGGGCGAGTTTAATAAGAAGTTTCAGACCGGTCGTACGAATTCTACGGATTAAAATATTGGGCGAAATAGTGAAAAAAAAAATAGCGTGAATTCTCCATTTCACATCTTTTAAGAGTACTGGGACTACTGCTCCGCCCTCTAATCCGTTCCTCATTTAGTCTCGTCTGACTTGGTCGAGGAAGGAAAACGGGTGAGCGGCTCCGATGACGATTGGGTGATATTCGCCGCGTAGTCCCTAGTCGATGTTCAACTGTCATCGTTTCTTCAGTCGCCGGCCGTCCTATCGGGAATGTTTCTTCGTCCTGGAGGAACTCCCACGACTCCCTAAATACCATATTTTTAGGTGAGCGTCCCAAAAATATATCACCGCCGGGTTAATAAAATGACATTTGAAAATGATTTCACCTGTCTAGTAGAAGAACCTACTGCTCCCTGAATAATTACATTGTTCGTAAAAAATATACACCAGTGGTGAGTGAGCAAAATATCACCAAAATGTGCCCAACTTAAGGGTCGTTTTTTTATAGGTCAACCCACTTTTTCTCGAACAGTCCTGAGCCGCACGTTTGAGTTATAACCAAAATTTTTTTGCGTTGGAAGCACAAAAGATCAAATTTGAGCACCAGCGTTTTTGTTTTTTAGATTTCGACCGGGAAGTACCGTAAATATTAGGTTTAAGAAATACGTAAAATACATTATGAGTCATAATTTATGACGCATTTTTTTTTTTAATTTTTATTAATCAAATAACCGGTAAATTGGGTACGAATTGTTTTAATATACTACTTGAACACTGTAGGAATGCATGCAGTGGAATAACGATTAATAATTATGTTTAAGATAGGTTTACCGAATAATTGGCCCTCAGCCAAAAATCCCTAATCTACTGTTTTCTGAAATTTTCTACTTGTTTTTGATATTTCCGGTTCGAAATCGAAAAAACAAAAACGCTGGTGCTCAACTTTGATCTTTTGTGCTTCCAACGCAAAAAAAAAGTTTGGTTATATAACTCAAACGTAATGTATAACTCAAACGTGCGACTCCGGACTGTTCTAGAAAAAGTGGGTTGACCTATAAAAAAAACGACCCAAACTGATACCTGAGTCGTAAAATAATATAATGGTTGTTTTAGCTGAATTACCGTCTATTTCTGTGTTCAATGTTGTATTGAGGTTGGAAACGGCGCATATAACGTTTTGCTTTTTCGACGCGATTGACGTCGAACAAATTGTCCAGTTTTTGGAAATATTCGGACGTCGAATCGATCGCCGAATAATCTTTCGGATCCATATGCATCAAATAATTCGAATCCCTATAATACAGTAGTTAAGCAACGGTTAAATCATATTCCAAGTAGCGCCAGAATTTATACACCAGGTGCGTTCTAATGGTACACAAACAAATCTAAAAACCCACCGAAAAATATCTTCTGTTAAACTGCCGCTGTAAGCAGATAGGTTCGGAACACCAATGAAACAATAAGGCGTTAAACATTAAAGCGCACCCACCGTATAAGTTACTAAATTCAAATTACTTACGAAGATTCCACTATTTGTTGTTCAAAAGTGGACTGCAAAACGCTATCGTTTTCAATATCGTCGAATTGTTCGTNTCCGTTTTGTGTATTACATTGTGTTACAACTATAAAAAATAAATATGAATAAATGAATATGAATAATATAAGCGGGGGTTATAAATTACCATAAGTTATGGTCCATAGGTCGCTTTTTCTTTAGAACGCCCCAAACTTACAAGCAAATTTTAGAGCGGTTATCGAAGATTTAGGGTTTTTTGTCAAAAATTCATTAAAATGAATCTATAAAATGAATCTATAAATATAGATTGAGGCCTTGGCTGTGGTGTAAACATAGAACATTTTTAATTCTAAAATTTTTCTAAATTTGCATCTGAGTACCGACAATTTCTACTCTCTAAAATTTGCTAGTAAGTTTGGGGCGTTCTAAAAAAAAGCGAACATAAGACATTACTGCAATAAATACCGGTATACTTCGCGGGGCTGAGCATGCACGTGAAACCAGTCCCATGACAGAGCAGCCCCGCGAAGCGGGGTTGAGTATGCGCGTGTAACCTTTCCCATGACAAAGCAGCCCTGATTCGCGTAACAGAGCCCTGATTTGCGTTACAGAGCCCGGATTCCCATTCATAACTTATGATTCATAAGGTCTGACAATTTATCGGCTAAGGTTTTATACTCTAAATAATAGTCTATTTTACCGGTATTTATTGCAGTANNATACCTGTTTCTCTTTTGTCGGTTTTTGGACTATTTTTAGCCCCTGAGCCCATTCGACTTCGGAGTTTTGCATTTTGAAGTTCCAATTGTCGAATGACATCTTGGAGTTTCTCCACATCTTCACTGGCGCCCGCCGTGTACCCGCTTTCAACTGCCTGCATGTCGTCACCCGATTTTATTCTAAATATTTTTATTTGTTATTTTTTCTTCCATTAGGGCCGTTTATCCCATTACGGCCTCTTTTTTCGTCAAAAAAGTGATTATCCCATTACGGCCGCTTTTTTATATGACCGTATTTTTGGGATAAATAATTCTATAAGGGCCGTTTTTTGTTGACAGGTTTGGCGTAAGTCATTAATTTGTACACATCTGTGTATTGAAACGGCTTTTTTAAGAAAACCAACTGTTATAGCTAAGTATTTTCCGAAAAAATATCGTAAAAAATTAGCAACAATTTTAATAAAATCAAAAAGAAACCCTTTGAATGCTAAACTGTCACATAAATCATCGAATAGGTCGCAAAATTAACATTTAAAAGTTCAATAAGCTTTATTGACATAAATTTGTCCCAAATAAACCCTATTAGGGGCACTAATCCCATTACCGCCGCTTTTTTCGAGAACCGAAAACGGCCGTAATGGGAGTAAGGACTGTAATAAATATTTCAGACAGATATTTCTCTCTGACAGATATTTCCCTCTGAAAACTAAAAAAAGTCAAAACTTGAAAAAAACTTATTGGTGCAATAATGAACAAACAAAAAAAACTCGAATGTGTAAAAAATGTTTCGACTGCAACCAAATTCCTCAATTTTATGCGATTAGGGATATAGTTGGAGCGATATTATTGGACAAATCTGTAATTTGGATGGTTCGAGCCAACGGTTTTTTTTTATTTTTTAGGCCAAACGAAAGATGTTCGAAATTGTTTTTTGAGATGTTTTCAATTTAAGATTTTCGCGAAGTAATTTCGCTTCAATTGCCACACGTTAAATTAATGTTTCAAACGCTGACTGTTTTTTATTCATATACTGACTATTAGTCAGTGACTAACTTTCGTTTCAAAAATCTGGGTGCTTTTCATACAAAAAACACAATTAATTTTAATCGAAAGGCGTATTAAAGCCTTGAATTAAGAATCAAAATCAGCTACTGGGGTAAGTATTAAGACAAAAATACTAAAAAACGCCATTTTTAATTGTCCAAAATAGGACGTTGCTCCTTTTTCGGAAACTATTTTCGAGAACGGAAAACTTCCAAAAAATGAGTAAAGACTGTAATTACAGTATTTACGTATTTACAGTATTTACGTATTTACGTCTGCCACTTTGTAATATAAAAAACGTCCCCGTTGTTCAAAAATAACCTTACTTTTTAGTATAAATTCTTTTATTTGAATGTTTTTTGTAGTCGGACCCTATACATACAGTGTACATATAGTAGGCTATACTGTATAGGGCTTCGATCGAACCCCATATTGATGATTGTTTTGACTTTTAAAAAAATGACCAGACGTTAACCAGCTGTTTTAACCACGAGCCAGTATTAGCCAGAATTTTTTATTAGTACTACGGCAACCGCCTTTGATCAAGCTATTTATTTTCAATGAAATTTNTGGTCCGTAAATTTGAGCAACTTGAAAATCGGGTCAAAATCCCAGCTGGCCACCCTATGTATAGCCTATACTGTATAGGCTATACATAGGGTGGCCAGCTGGGATTTTGACCCGATTTTCAAGTTGCTATAGGCTATACATGTAGAGACGCGCTATTTTCAAGAACCGAAAATGGCCCGTAGAGGGTGAAGTACTGTAATTTATAATAGTTTATAAAAGCTCACGTAAACAACTCACTCTCATTTCACAAGCAGCGGAAATAAATGATTAAGATTATTAAGATTTTGTAGTCAGGCGCGCTTCATTTTATCAAAACTTGTAATTTTAAGTAGAAAGATTAAATAATAAAAATGGGCAAAGTGATGATCTCTCCAAATCTGATTTTTAAGATTTTGCATTTGGTTTTGGAAATAAATGCATTTATAACCTACATAGCAAATGTCTGTGATGCGGAAGGATGTTCGTTTGGTGATTTAGGAACAAAGCGGTTTGAGATCTTCGAACAGTCCCGACGGTTTTTCTGAAAAATAAAATCTTAACGGTTATAAAATTCATAAAGAAGAGGACTTTAATTGTCCGCCGCGGACAGCCTAGGTTCGTAATAGAGCTAGTTGCCCAACACACAGGAAATCGACGGCCGTCCCTGTATAATACATAATTTACTTAAAGTAACTGATTTGCAAAGTGATCAAGTGATTATTTAAGTGATCTTGCAACCTGTTCATGCGTATATTTATTTTTCTCCACAAAATTTATTTTTAATACAATCCGCGCCATAAAAACTGGCCCCTTATTTACTTTTAACGTTTTGAAAGAGCCCAACGGAAGTTCTAGTTCGATACATGGCTGTCGCTTCATTCTCTGCGCAATTTGTGTTGGTATTGCTTTCCAAGTGTAAGTAATTTGAACTACAAATTTTGTGAGACACCTAAATGGTTTTGATTGACTTAAGGTGGTCCCGCAAGTGTGAGTTAATTCTCGTGTCATTTACCAAATTTTTTATATGTGATTTTTCATGGTGAATATTAAAAAAAACTATCGATATCATGTACTATATGATATACACCCCTAACTAGTTATCTAAACAAAGTTGTGTTATCTTAACACTTTTTGGACTAAAACGTATCCCAATTTCCAATTATCTAACCAAATTCTTTACCACAAATCAACCTATATGACAGAACTATATTTCGAGCTTTACACTCAAAATTCTTTCAAATCATTAGTAAGGTACCTTGATGATTCAAGGGGCTGCTCTGTCATTTCATTGACTCGTTTTCCCAGACTCTTCTAATTTTTAACCTTATGAAGTTCAGTGGATTTATTTTTTGTAATGTACTTGTTCCGTACATATTTTATAACTCCAACATATTTCTTAGTGCAAGTATTATGGTTCATGAAATTCCCGGCAATTGTCCGGCGGGTGAGTGTGATCGAACTATTTGTCCGGCATCGGCTGGCAAGTATGAAGCCGGCGAGATCGTGGTCATCATTGCCAGTTTTGCTTTCATTTTCGCCGGCACAATTATGATGACAACCGTCACCGTTAAGGACCCAAGCAAAAAAGAGGCTATTGTTTTGTCGGTTCAACTTTGGATGGACTCGGTACTTTATATTGCCGATTTTATTTACAATGCCGTCAAAACGTGCGACGATTTGAGTTCGCAATTGTCACCCGGAACGCTGGGACCGAGAGTCTAAGCCCGAGAGTCTAACCCCTAGACTCGAAGGGTTAATTTGGTCGGAGTTAAGCTTGTCAACCTAAATGAGTAGCGGACACCTTTTATATGTGGGATTTTGGATATGCTATAATCGCATGATTTTTGAGACAGGGCATTTTTAATTTCCAAAGTTTATAAATTCAACTATTTTTAACTTGTCGTTTAGGATAAAGTGTTAAAATATTTTGACGTTAAAAACTTCTGTCGTTCATGCCTAAATCTTTTAACAAGTTTTCCCAAACTAGATACCACAAATGGAGATCACAAACGTCAGTTCTCCTCCCCGAAAGGGGTTGTTTCTACTTTTTTCTACTTTTTCGAGTGTCAATTTTCGGCACCTAATTGCGAACTCTTCAACACATATCGACGCTAAAGAGGAAAAAATGGGTAATATTGTTAAAGGAGTCAATCAAAACGCCGAAAAGTCAACGAAAACAACAGTTACCGTTTCTAAGTCATAAATTGGAAAATTAATCTTTAAAATTACTTCAAAATAGACTAATTTTACACCACAATTTGATATTGTTTCAAACTTTAAAATTCTGCAAAAATAAATTAAGTTTTACTGTTGATAAATAAGTGTTTCAGATGAGACGTACTTTTTTATAAGTCAATTATTCCAATTAATTTCTATCTTGTTTTGTGAAGGATGCAAAAAAAAATATAACAAGACGACCCCTGATCATCAGAGTTGTCGATATGACTACAAAAACCTCTGTTGAGATTTTGATTGTCCAACTTGTATATTTCTAAATTTTACCATTTCCGCTTGTGTCAAAAACAAAACCAAAAACTCAACAAAATATGATCATCATTTACAAAAATAAAAGGTACAAAAATGATAGTCATATCTTGCGTACACATTGAAAAATGTACTTGATTCTCAAATAAAACACGAATACAGAAAGTGTATGCATGTGGTAATTTCTTAACAGTAGTAAGATGTATGTTCTAACCTACACGTTTTCAAGTGCTATTTTTATGTTACGGGTCCCATCAAAATAAAATTTACAGGCTTTTTAGCCAAAAATAAAGTTTTATTTATATTGAGAATCAAGTACATATTTAATGGTACTGTCTTAAAACTTTTTAGTAAAAACTAAAAAGAGTGAGAACAACCTTAGGAATAAAAGTGAAAAGGTTACAAAACGTATTTTCTTTGGATCTTTAAAAAAAATCTAGAACTCGCTACAGACATTTCCGAGATTTCATTTTTCCACATTTTTAGAGCTCTATTTCAGACATTTCCTTTTAAAGCTCTATATTGAAAATGCCACAAAATAACCAAGGCACCCCTAAGCCAAGTTGTAGACCCTTAGGCGTCCATAGCTTATGAATCATAGACTCTTTTGTGGCCTTTTACACGTTATACCTTTTAAAACAGCACCGTTTCAATATGTACGAACGATATGTTCAGAATTTTGTCTGAAAAATTGTACATTAGGACAGTATTGTTGTATAAGATATAAGATTGAAGTTATAACTTATATAACGTAAAAAGAACGTTAGTGGAGACCGCCACAAATGCGTCACAGTCCGACGTTGCCACTGCACTGATAGGTTAATCAAACACAGTTGGCCTTATAAATTAGAAGTATTTTAGATACAGTAGGCGGCCTACTGTAGGCCGCCTAGCATTCTCTCTCTAGACAAATGACGTTGCTGTCAATCTGTATGATATAATGTGTACTATAGATAGTATTAAGCACCGAAATTATCATAATTACTGCATCATACTGAAATGCTGGGCAGAATTGATAATTTATAGATATCCCATTAGATATATTTATAGATATAGACTAAATCTATAAATATATCTAATTGTATATCTATACTTGGATTTAAAATATCTTTATATAAAAATTAGTTCAGTTGGTTAGAACACCGTAAACTTGTCATGGTCAGTATTACAATGGAAAGTACTAATCAGATTTTCCATAAATGATGATATACTACTTTATAATTAAAACCAACGAATTTCCGTAAGATATTCGATGCATGATCTGGTCTCATAGACCCGTCAATGCCTATTACACGTAATATTGCATATAATTATGTTTTAATTTAATGATTTTAATGGCTTTAATTTAATGATCATTTGAGTGCTCTTTAACTACAGAACATAATTTCTAGCGTGAGGTGGTTTGGAATGTGTTATTTAGCTAAAACATCTGATTTCTTGTTTTGGAACTACGTTCAAAAAGAATCTGTAACCTTTCACATGACAAAACAGCTCCAGGTAGCGGGGATGCGAGTGTAACTCATCTCATGACAGAGCAGCCACGCGACGCGGTTTTTGTAGGGTCAAACACTTGGGTATCTTTCAAGCGAAAATAGTAACGGTTCGGAGACTGTCCACGACCCAGGGTCTAGGCTCAATATCATGTGGTCGCCACCTTCTAGAAATTCTAGGCAAGAATCACGAAACCTGCGGATCCTAGGTATTTTGGGATGGAGAACCCGATTTTTTGGTCAGTTTCTCGGGTTTTCCGGTTTCACCGTTCATTATATATAATAATTATTATAATAATAATATAACAATTATATACAATAATATGGTAACTAAAAACGGAATTTTCCCGAAATCAAACCATCCTGATCTAGCGTCCCATATGATATGGGCCATATCCCAAGAAAAACGTTGATCGAAGAACAAATTAAATAAGTATCATAAATTATTTTTATTAATTATAAATATGTTAAAACGTTACAAAATCATGTGTCTGTACGTTAAAAAAATCATGTGTTACTGATATTCTTCCGGACGTCTGTGAGACCACCTAATTTAATCCAAAATTAATTTATATAACCGATGTGTATAGGTTATTGAGTTGGTATTGATCGTTGTTATGAACCGTTTGACCGAGCATCGATTTTAGTCTCCTAGACATAGATGTACATACGAATTTTTTTCACCCATTGAAAAAATGTCAAGCTTGGACTCTGTTAGTTTCTGACGAGGGTATTTACGTGAATATATTTCCGTCAATAGTCTCGTAATTTGTTATTTTTCTGTATTAATTATTCGTCTGTCTATCTTTATAAGTAATTTGTATGTGTAATAAAGTTATTCTGTTCTAAGATGACTGTCGCAAAATTTAACAAATATGTTATGTGTCTTTGAGTTAAGCGTGTAATAAACCGATTGCTGGTAACAAGGTGGTAACAAGAGTGTAGTTTTTTCTGATCGCATTGATGGAAGTTTCCAGAATATGGTTCCCCCGGATTTGCGGGAGTTTACGAGCGACTGCGATTTTTTCCCATGGTAATCTGAAAAGTTGGAGGACGTTTGGCGAGTTGCGAGTCGCAACTGGGAGCCTCCCAATTTCACCCGCACTCTATCTCAAATGCCTGCGCAGCAGCGGGCGACGCGAAAAGAAAAAACGAGTTTTAATGCAATTCTGAGCAAACTGTATATAGTCAGCTTGTCGCAACTATCATGGTTAAGTCTTAAATTTTTAACGTCATAATTTGTAGTAACATATGAGATGAAATATATGACAAAAAAATCACTGAATCGAACAGTGTTATTTTCGTAATTTTTTGATGTCTAGTTAGTCTGAAAATAATTTTCAAAGTTTTCATTTTTTTTTCTTTCTTTNGGCTGCATTTTTCAAGGCGATTTTTTTGAATACAAATACAAAAATAAATATTTTTTTTTACTTTTTTCGTCCTTCTCGTCATTATCCTAACATATATAGATAAAGATAGTTTTACCGTATTTACGAACCGATAAACTACATTTTGAACACTTTTGAATATATATTCGGGCTGCATTTTTCAAGGCGATTTTTTTGAACACAAATAAAAAAATAATGTCTGCGAAAATTAATTGCGGACCGCGATTGATTTGGGACATCAAATGCACACAATTATATGCGCGTAATTTAAGTTAACATATGCTCATAATTAAACTTGCAGATTTCTCATATAATATAAGCCCGACTTCCGTTTACTTTTCATACACAATCATGTCGGACGAAACTGACATACATTTATAATCATTTTTAAATAGTGAAAAACCCAGTCGAAAAATGGGTTATTTCGAAAATTATTATAAGGAATGTACCCATGAAAAACCGACATATGCGGGTTTCCACAGAAATCTTGGTCATAGAAATGAACAATTTCATGGTGCATTTACGCTGCGATTTCCGGACGGTTATTTTGTTATGGTTCTTGCTACTAAATACAAAGGCGTCATTCCGCTGAACAAACAAGGTTTCATGAGAACGCGATGTTCCGACAGAAAATGCAAAGCAAGGGCGCTGATTTCCTGTAAAGACATGTCTTTGATCGAAACGGCGGATTATGAGACTTTGCGCTCAGATCCAGAATTGTGGGATACGCATAAAAGCATTACACCGCCTCATACATGTGGGAAACGGGTCCCTATGTATTTTTCAGATCAACGCAATTTTGGAGAAGACTTCCGAGAATTAAAAATAAACTTTGACGACGGATCGGATACAGCTTGGACAATGGCTCAGCAAAAGTGGGGTTCAAATTTGGGCGCTGGTTTTGACGGCATGGTACAGGGTCTCAAATCAGACCATATGCATAAAGTCGACCGCGACCGTTCAAAAATCGCGCCGACAAATCGACGCGCTCAAAGCGCATTCGACTTGGAAGTTCCAGTTCCATGCCGCACAATGTCATCAACCAAATTTGAAGATGGCAAACTTCCTGTCAAAGAAGAAATGGAGTTTTTCCGATTACGCGATGAAAATGGAAACCTGTACTTTTTTACTGAAAATGACAGGATTTTAATGCAAAATGAATCTGAACTTTTTCTTGATGCCACTTATGCCCCTGTTGGTGGCGTAAAACAATTTTACCAATTATTTATTATTTCTATTAGACAAACCCTACCCACGGATGATCGCCCTATTATCCGAGCTTTGCCATGTGCGTATATTTTTATGGTTAACGCCACAACTCAAAATTACGAGACAATTTTTCAAAATTTGCGAAAAATTGTCTCGGCGAATGTTAACAAAGTCGAAAATTTGCAGCTGGAATTACTACCTCTTTTTTCACACGCCGATGCGGAATTGGCCACCCGCCTAGCCGCATCAAAAGTTTTTCCGGCTGCGAATTATCGCCTTTGTTATTTCCACTTGTTACAATCTTGGAGACGCAAATTAGTCTCGATTGGTAACATTAAAAGAAAACTCGAAGCGGGGCCGTTTTTCGACAGAAATTTTTCTGACTTTTGGGTTTTTTTGTGCGGCATTCCAAATTTAAATATTTTTGATGATCACATCAGAGAGAAAATCAGAGAGAAAATCATTGAATTATTGTTTGATTTTCTCCAAAGTTTAATTTTTGACAGTGAAAGTCAAAAATTAAATTTTGAAAAGTACTTGAAATATTTAAAAAAAAATTATTTTTCACGTGATTCTCGATTCCCGTTCAGGGATTGGGAACAATATTCCCATATAATGGGTTATTATATCACGGAAAATATTTCAAGGACTAATAATGTGTCGGAAGCGAATAACTCAGCATTAAATAAAAAATTTCGTGCACGAGTTAATTTTTCAACGTCAATATCCCGAATTCACGCTCACCATGTCCAAAAACTTCGTGAAGGTTTTGCTCTGAAACCAAACAGTCTTCTTGGTTTCACTGCAAAACCGTCGAAAAAAAAATCAATTAAAAAAATTGACCATTCGGTCGAAAATTCTCTCCGTGAATTGTCCGCAAGTTTTAACGAAAAAAATTTGGGTGATCAATTGAGAGGATTAAAGGCGCACTCTTTAGCTCTTGGCGGTTTGCGTAGAACTTTCTATTTAGATAATAGAATTTTGTTCGGCGACCAAACTAACCCTGACCTAACTATTAGCTCAGAATTTTCTGATTCTGAGTAACTGTACAAAACTATGTAAAATAAAATAAAAAAATCAAGAAAAACATTAAATTTATTTAATGAAACGCCGCACTCGTTTTTTTTACAGCATTCGATTTGTTTTATCGTCAGTAATACGGGAAAAATAATATTAGTATTTTAAAATAAGTCTTTAATGACAAATAGAACGAAAACGAAAAGTAGACCCAAAAATAAAAAAAACTCAAAAAAATTTTTTTTTTAGATATTTAGAATCCTTGAACCATGACGAGTATAGGAAAAATATTCACAAGTCTTAGAAATAACTATTTCGCCAAAAAAAGCATGAAAGGGCGCGCGCATAAAATCGCTCTCTTCTTTTTTTTGAAGCGGGCGCGAAAAACGGGAGGCAAGACGAAGTAGATCCGCAAACGTGGATAACGGCCTAAAATCGTCACATGCATCACATGCATGCATGCATCACATGTATCACATGCACAACATATAATTGCTTTGAATTTTTAAAAATAGTTTTTGTTCTGATTTTAGTCGAATACCGAAATAAACCATTTTGGCTATTTTTTGCCTACTTTTAACTTTGATATGAAAAAGATCAATTCAGATGGCTTTGAAAAGTACAAAAATCACTTTGTTCAGAAATTCATTTTGTACGGAAATTGACAATAAAACTGCAAATTCTCTGTTATTATCGGAAAAAACTTAAAATCATTAAAGTCAACATTGGACAAATTTTATCAAAACTCGCCAAAAATCACTTACCTCGGAAATAAAAAAAAATCAATTTTTCGACTAGCACAAAAATGAAATACAGTCCCGAGCTTCTTGATGTGCATATTGCGTTTCCGAAAAACGTGCACATCAAGGTAGTCGTGCACATCAAGAAGGTCGGGACTGTATTAATTATGGTTTCGGGTCAAAATGTCATTTCTGATCATTTGAACTTACTTTCGGATACCATTGTTTGGGGAGAAAAGGGTATTTTTTGATGAACAATTTTTTTGGGAAAAAAATTGTTTGCAAAAATTAGTCTCTGTAGGAGTTCCTGAAGGTTTTTTCAAAATTTGTTGATAGTGGTTTATTAAGTTAGCGTTTTATTGCCAGAAACGCGCATCAAGTTAAATATCAAAATTTCCATAGAATACAATTATCAACTAGATTATTGTTTTCTAATATTAAAAATAAATTAATCCATAAATAAATTCGTTTCGAAATAAATACACCCCCTAAACAGTTATCTTAAGTTTATCTTATAAAATTTAATTCTTTTGACACTTGTTTGACAGTTGTTTAGATAAGTGGTTCGGAGGCGTACATACCTTTAGAATAGGAAAAAAGGTGAAAAAAATCCCTTATGCTCATGTGGACTTTTGTTCGCGCGTCACATCGCAATATAGTGAAAATGCATATAGTGAAAAGTCGACCGCTTTTGCCCGAAAAATTGCACGCGCTCCAGGATTAAAAAAATAAAAAATATAGTATAATTAAGTTTAGCACTTAACCTCGATGCGCCAATGCTAAAATTGGTGTGCGATTTCAAATACATTTGGCTCTCACGGTTAAACCACTTTCTTAAGTGGTTGATTTGACTAGACTAAA
>SCLG01000284.1:82155-100201 GCA_004367875.1 Oikopleura albicans | reverse complement strand
GGTGTTTTTTTTTGCGTAGGTTGGAGATTTCAAACAGCTCTCTAGGGGGCCCTGGTGGCCCAAATCAATTTCTGAATAGTCAGATCGACGTAGTTTGACGAGCTCTACAACTTGGATTTACCAGTTGTTTTGAATTATTCCGAATTAATGTGAAATTTTAAGTGCGTGTTTATTTACACGCATTTTCCCCCTACGGGTTCCCAAAACTCCTTCCCCCTAAGAGTTAAGTACAAACGACTATGTATTATAATATACATAATAATTTAATTTTCATTTTATGATAATTAAATTATAATAATATACATTCAACTTAGTGCAGTCAAACAAATATGGTAATTATAAAAATTTTACCTAATTGTTAACAACGCCGGTGTCCCCTCCTTAAAACGATTGGTGGATTTCATAATCAAAATGCACTTTTTTTTCGACCATCTCAAATCGAAAAACTAATTTCAAAACTAAATCCACCATTATGTTTAAAGTGAAAACCTAGGTCAAAAAAGCGTCGAGTTTCCAAAGCTGAGGCTGTAATTTTCATGTAACTTGAATGTTATGTAACTATCTCTTATTATAAAATTGCGTATTAATGGTAAATTTATTAGGCCAACCGTAGTAGTTCAGTTTACTCATGATACTCTGGATACGCATGATTACTCATGATAGTAACAAACGATTTTTTTTATAGTTTCAGACATTCCAGCGTCTGAGAACTGATTTGTTCAAAATTAATTATTTGAATTCTGTTCAAGAGATATTTTATCTTTTCTCAACGATGTACATTTTCCATATCAATTTTTGTACAGACAGCGGCTGGGATAAAACCGATAAATACTGGTTTATGTATTAATCGTATCATTTTAGTTTTAAATTATAATTTTCATCGTATACCGGTTATCCACAAACTAGGCTAGAGTCTTATAAATCATAGTTCTACTTGAACTTTAACATGTTTTGCTTCACAATCTTAACGAGCTTGTCGGTTTGAATACCTGCCCTTATGTTGTCAGCCGTTAATTTGTAAATTTCACCGTTGGCTCCTTTTTTGGAGTGGGGTACCATTCGTGGTCGCGAAAAAAATCGTTTATGAGTACTTCGGCGACCCCACCATTGTTGTTCAAAATACGTTTTTTGACCACATGGTCGCGAAATGGTGTTTTGGGTGAGTTTTCGCGACCACTGTTTTAAAGTAGAAAAAAAATGGTCGCGAAACTTTGTTTAAAACACCAATTCTCGAACAAATGGTGTGGTCGCGAAAACGTTCGAAAGTACTCATAAATGGTTTTTTCGCGACCAAAAACCCTTCACTCTTTTTTGGGGGGAGGGTGGTGACTTGAAGCAACTTGCTAATACAATTCTAGTCTTTTTATCTGATTTATCAGATCATGTGCTATAATATTATTATTACGGAATTTGGCTTAAAGTAAGAGAAATTTGAGTTTGTCTTACAGAGGATTAGCTCGGGTAAACCAATAAAATACGTCGTATGTTAAATAATAACATAATTATTAATGCTTACGAAAAGGTTAAGAAAAAAAATATCTGAAGTATAAATTATACTTTATGGTCATTTTAGCACCGCAAAACCATAAAAAAGTTATATTTGACGAGATAATTTAGGTAAATGTCGTCATTTTATATTATGACTCATAATTTATGAGGCGAACTAAAAGTACGTAGAATTGCGTAACATTATTTGCAAGTGAACTTGACAACGTTAAAGTGCTTTTGAGCGAAAATAAATAGTGCATATATTTTCAATATTCCCAATTTTATTTAAATTGAATGGATTATTCGAAGCGAGATCGATGTAAGTTTATTGAATTCATAGTATGTATTACATACATATTGTTCAAGTCATTCAGAGCTCATAAACTGAACTACAAGTATATTTGGCCAACATAAGAGAAATGCAAAAAAACAAAAAAAAAATGAAAATTTAAATTATTTGCGGTTAATTTCTAACCCGTTTTAAATAACCCTTTTTAATGTTCACCATTAGCGCCGCCGTGGTCGGTTACTTTTGGTATTCCAAAATTAGAAAATTTTAGGTACTTGTAAATTTAGCTCAAAATCCCAGGCGGCATGCCCAGCCATGACTCATTGACTCATTAAATGATTATAGTAATCAGTTAGTTTTTTAGGTGCTGTGATGTTATTTTACAGGATAAATCATTATTAATAAAAAAAAACTTACCATTTTCTGAAGCTCACTCATGCTTTTCCTCGAGTTCCCATGAGTTCTCATATTTCCGACCGAGTGATAGAATTCCGAGTCAGAAAGTAAGTTATCGAATGAAATCATTTTCAGAAAAACAAGTCGTCTATCTTGTCACCGAACACTAGTTCTCAGCAGATAACACAAATAAGGAAACCGCTGATGTTAGATATTGAATATCTAGCGATTTTTATAGGCTATCACATGTTGTAAATAAATGGTGAACGCGGCGGACCTGATCGTTTACGTTTTTGCACTTGACAATCAAAAGGTTATTTTTTTATTTTAGAACCAAAAAAAATGTATTTTAACTCTCAGGGGGAAGGAGTTTTTGAGAATTCGTAGGGGGAAAATGCGTGTAAATAAACACGCACTTTAAAAATTCACAATAATTCGCAATAATTCAAAAAAATTTCTGACTATTCAGAAATTGATTTGGGCCACCAGGGCCCACTAGAGAGCTGTTTGAAATCTCCAACCTACGCAAAAAATAACACCGCCAATCGAATTTTTTCGAAAAGTTGAGGGGGGGNGGGGGGGTCACCAATACCCGTTTTGCCCTTCGGGGCCTCCATATGCCTTAAATCGACGAAAAAACCCAGTTGCGTGTCCATTTACACGCACTTCCCCCTGTGAGTTAACCCGGGACCGTACAATGTATACAAAAATGTATAAATAGTGTTTTTCGATCTTGGATAATTTGGTACCAATATATTTTTTTATATTCTAAGTGTTTGTCAAATGAGTGTTAACTGTCATGCTCCGGCGTCATACACCACCGTCATGCTCCGTTTTGGACAGATTTGTCCAAAACGCGTTTAATCACTACAGCAAAACTACTAGGCCGATTTCAAAAATTGTAACGAATTATTAAACTTTAATGTCTTCTTAATTATAGACATTTATATAAATCAACATTTTTTTAACTAAAGGTGTTTTTTAAGCATTTAAAAAAGTGAGTATTTTGAGATATTTGTAGGCCTTAACCCAGTCGCCAAAGAAAACATAATAAAAAATATAAAAAAAAATACCGTGTGCCTGGACATTAGATGTCGTGTTTTTGCAAAGATTATTTTTTAAATGATAAAAAAAAAGTTGAAACCAAAATATTATGTTCTATACGGACATTTTACATATTTCTGAGATATACATATAAATAAAGAAAACAAAAATTATACGAACATGTAATCAATTTGGCCTATCCAAATGATCAATCGGGTCAACATGCATTTTTGCTGTTGTTTTTACAGTCCTTCACCATTTATCGGACGCTTACTCATTTATCGGACGCTTTTTTGGCCAAAATGGGGTAATTCTAATAAAAAAACGACCTCTTTTGACGATGCTCATTTATCGGACGCTAGTTTTGAGAACCGAAAACGTCCGATAAATNAATCACCGTATAAAATTTCAAGTTACCAGTGTAAAACAAAAATCAATATTTAGGTTAGATAAATTTCCGTTATATGCTTGGGTTCTTTTAGTGCCGTACGAGCCCGATGGGTTAATGGCGAAAAATTTTTGATAATTAAAAAAAACGTGATTTTGGTGCTTAATTCATAATCCGTTGGCCGTTTGAGTTTAACGTTAACCGTTAACGAATAATACTTAATAAAAGCGCCGCTTGGACAAATCTGTCCAAAACGGAGCATGACAGTTAATGCCCATTGTTAGCCCCATAATAAACCGATATTTTGTATTCTTTTTGTCCTACTAGAGATATTACAAAGTAAAATTCACAAAATTAATTACGCGTGACAGATGTACACTCTAGGGTTACAAAAATATTTATCTGGTCGCTTTTCATGAGATGAATCTTTGACCAACAATATTTTTTACACATGGGTATAGGCTATACCGTATAGCTAAACTATAGGTCTATAGACTATAGCCTATACCGATTTGGACAACCTATACCGTATAGGCTGTCCAACCGATTTTCGATAGATCATCATATAAAGGGGCAAATGACACTCTAGCATTTGAAGCAAAATAGGTAGGTTCGATTCTTTTTGAGCATAGCGACAAATTTTTTTTCAGAATTTTCTGAAGCGCGACAAGAATAGGTGAAGGGTACTTTCGCGACCATTTGTGCTCGAGAAAAAAACCGTTTATGAGTACTTTCGCGACCACACCATTTGGTCGCGAATCGTTTTTCAAAAAATTGTTTCGGGACCAAATGGTGTGGTCGCGAAAGTACTCATAAACGGGGTTTTTCGCGACCACAAATGGTCGCAAAAGTACCACACTCCTCGGAATAGGCCAAATTTCGTCTTTTTTTGACTCAAAGAAAACGTAAAAAATGAAGTATTTTGTTAACTTTTTTTAGAGTCAAAATTATTGGACAATGAGACTTTTAAGATTTTTCTGGAAAAAAAATTGACTTCTCTAGAACTCACGCATATGATGCAGTTTGTAGCTTAAATTTAATTGGTGAAATTTGAAAGAGAAGACACGTTTTGGCGCTAGAGAGCATTTTAGAGGCCCGAAGGACCCTTCACTGTAATCCTTATTCTGACGTCACGTGACGTCATAGACCAAATCTTTTTCTGAGAGGCTTTTGATGACATATTGGTGGATGTTACGAGGCAAATACCTTACTTGTTATACACTCCCTGAGGGTTTATGTGACCGGGGTTTATGTGACCAAAAAGCCCTGATGAATGGTTTATGTGACCACTTTTCGAGGAAAAGTTTTCCAGCGAGTGTACCCTATTTGTTATTAGATGGATGTTATAATTTCGACCAATAATTGCGTCAATTCTCGTTTTTTCCGTAAATGGACACAACAGGGTTGAGAAGTTACATCATAAGCTGTTATGTGTCCAAATAGCTCATTGGCGTTTAACGTCTTTTCACCGAAAACTTGTATGAAATTAAATTTTATCAAAACTGTTCAAAAATGGTTTCGTAAACGCATGAGACAAAATACGAAAATAAAAATAAAACAACATCCGTCTGTTATTGTCGATCTTACTAGTCACGAAATTCAACTTTTTTTTTGTTTTTGCGTTATATAGTTGTGTTTATCGGGTCTCGGGCATGTTTTCAAGTCAATTTTCAAAAAAACAACAACAGACTTTTCCGTTGTTGTTGTTATTTATTGTTTTATGTTTACAAGGACATAAAAAAAGAAAACAATATTACAATAATATAGCAACTTTCTTAAAGCAAAACCACTAACCCTTACTAGGCGTCCAACCCTACATGTCATTTTTACACTTTTTCTTCAAGTTAATAACTATGAGGCTCAATTCAAGGTTGAGGGTACTTTCACGACCATTTTTGGTCGCAAAACCCGTTTATGAGTACTTTCGCGACCACACATTTGATCGCGAATCGTTGTTCAAAATTTGATTTCGCGACCCAAACCATGTGGTCGCGAAACTTCCCGAAATACAACTTCTTTCGCAACAACAAATGGTACCCAACTCCGAATTTAAGCCTGTAGTAAAAATTTTAATCACTTGACTCTGAAAGTACTTCTTAGTCTCCCAGAAAACAAGCTATATTTTTTTTTACTTTTTCTCGCTAAATCTACGTGGTGTAACACTGGTGACTACTGGTGACCACTGGTATCACAACCACACCCTTATTGGTAGATATGAAAGAAGTGGGCAAATCGAAAATTTTTCGAAAAAAAACTGGTAAAGCCAAGTTGTAGAGCTCGTCAAACTGCGTCGATCTGACTAATCAAAAATTGATTTGGACCACCAGGGCCCCCTAGAGAGCTGTTTGAAGTCTCCAACCTACGCAAAAGAACGATTTTGTTAACCGGCCAGCGCGTAGGTGGCAAAAAAAAAATTCGATTTGCCCACTTCTTTCATATCTACCAATAAGGGTGTGGTTGTGATACCAGTGGTCACCAGTAGTCACCAGTGTTACACCACGTAGATTTAGCGAGAAAAAGTAAAAAAAAATATAGCTTGTTTTCTGGGAGACTAAGAAGTACTTTCAGAGTCAAGTGATTAAAATTTTTACTNTAGTAAAAATTTTAATCACTTGACTCTGAAAGTACTTCTTAGTCTCCCAGAAAACAAGCTATATTTTTTTTTTACTTTTTCTCGCTAAATCTACGTGGTGTAACACTGGTGACTACTGGTGACCACTGGTATCACAACCACACCCTTATTGGTAGATATGAAAGAAGTGGGCAAATCGAAAATTTTTCGAAAAAAAACTGGCAAAGTTGTAGAGCTCGTCAAACTGCGTCGATCTGACTAATCAAAAATTGATTTGGACCACCAGGGCCCCCTAGAGAGCTGTTTGAAGTCTCCAACCTACGCAAAAGAACGATTTTGTTAACCGGCCAGCGCGTAGGTGGCAAAAAAAATTCGGTTTGCCCACTTCTTTCATATCTACCATTAGGTTAGTTCTTCTTTGGCACTCGGAGTGCTCGAAATGAACGTCTCTTTTTTTAGAATTGTTTGGATTTCCATGGAATCATGAAAAAATGAATCTGAGGAGAAAGAAACCGTCGCGACGCGTCGCTCAGCTAACACGAATTAATAAAATCATTCTCAAACTGTTTCCTAAATTTCCGAAAGTCTCGTTAAATCGGGAAAACAAATGCCAAATGAATTATGTGCTCTTCATTAAGTACTGCGGATTTTCGCTTTTCCTGTTTCGATTTTTATCTCTAGGTTGAAAAATAAATAAATAATTTTATAGAAATCGAAACTTGTAGAAAAAAAAATAAATTTATCAATGTTAAACAAATAGTCGAGGTAGTAGAAAGATGGTTTATAGTATCTATAAACTTGACCAAATAACCTACACTTTCAATTATCTGACTTATATAACTTAAACTTTTAATAACTTTTTGTCTGGATTTCAGTATTTTTTGTTAAGATTGTTACGGTAAACGCTCAGTATAATTCCCTTCAATTTTAAAGTGAAAATTGCTCTGATACAAAAGTCAACTCGTCCCTTAGTGACCCTCGTATTGTGAGATCCGCCGAAATCTTGGTTTACTTATAATCTTGGACTGTTGACACTCATGAAACCCGTAGCCAATTTTTCTAACTCGTTGAGCTAAATATGTGCCGTATGTGCACAACAGAGATCGGCACATTTGATTTTTCTTCTTACCCGACCCGAGTGTTTACCCGCGGGTAAAAACGGGTAAAAAAACGGGTAAAAAACGGGTAAAAAACGAGTAAAAAATGGCTTCCCAACCCGTGCTCTACCCGAGTCGGGTACGGGTTATACCCGAGCTAACCCGAGTCGGGTAACCCGAGTGCCGATTTCTGGTGCACAACAGCAAGTTTCGATTAGGAAACCATGGTTAACCAGCCCATGACCTTTCGTGGACTATTTGAAAAAAAGATTGAAGGTTTTTCCTGAAAATTTGGTCAAAAATAACCAGGAAGGCGGTCAAATTTATTTTGGGAGATTTAGTCGAACATGCAGTAATTTGACTTATTAATCCAAAATGATATGTTTTTTCGCAATTTTGCCCAATTTAGTATCAGTATAATATATAGTATCATATCGTGTCCCCCAATATCTCGGATAAGACTCAATACGGATTTCAAATGGCCATAGCATCATTGGGGGGACACGGTAGATAAATTAAATACACCAGCTGCGCCGTTATCGGGTCAACATTTTGAGGAAGAATTTTGACCCGATAACGGCGCAGGGCGTAGGCGGATTGTCTAGACAATTTTGATCGATAATTTCGACCCGATAACGGCACGAGCGGAAACTTCGACTTACTTTTCACAAGATGAAAATTTTAACCCGATAAGGGCATGATCGGGGATTTTCTAGAACGTCTATGTCTCTATTTGATATTTCTGCACTCCTACTTGAATTTCTTACTTTAAGAATTTAATTAAACAATTAAACTATTGAACTAAAAATATACGAAGATGTACCAATAATGACACAAGTTAAAGCAGTCGTTTAAATTAGGCAATTTGGTCATTCTTTTCATAAAACTTTAAAATATTCTGCAAAATAAAAAAAAAGTGACCCGATAACGACGCAGGGCCGATTAACGGTGGCCCGATAACGGCGTAAGTGGTTTATCATATAAATTACTTGAATATGTACACAAACGGTACATTATATAATAGGTCATATGAAAATGTGTGAACTTAGTCGATCGTATTTGTATTTGACGGACAATTGATAACAATAGTAAAATAAATAGACTAGATGAGTATTTTAACGATTGTATAAGTCTGATGCCCGCTTACGCGTTTATTTTTATGTAATTTTTTTTACAACCAACCGTTTCGATACTATTTAATAAAAGCAAAGTACAAAGTACTCTTGGCAAAATGTATAAAAAGTTTTACAAAAAATCGCTCTCTAGCCCGTTCAACAAATAGCCTTTTGAATAACCCCCTGCGCCGTTATCGGGTCAACATTTCGAGAACAAATTTTGACCCGATAATGGCGCATGGCGTAGGCGGAATGTCTGGAAAATTTTGACCCGATAACGGCATAAGCGGGGATCTAGAACGTCTCATATGTCTTTGAGTTTATTTCATATTTCTGAATTTGAAATTTCTGGATTTGAAAAAACAAACAATATATTATTGGAAATTGGCCCTAAGAAAAAAGTTTTTTGTATCATACGTTCATTGAACTAACAATGTCTTAAAAAAAATTTCTCATGAGATCACGTGAATTTGGGAAAAATCGTCAAATATCGTGTTTCTTTAATTCTGCGTCGATTGCTAAAAATATCTGTCCATTGTTTTTCTAATAATCTTTATTTTTTTTCGTCAAGATAAGCGGATGGGTGGCAATCTGACCAAATGAATTCTGGCCAAAAAAAAAAACGGATTTTAAATTTTAAAATTTCGAAGTCAAGTGTATATCTGAAGAAGATTGACACGTTTGGTGACAGATTCAAAATATAATAACAAATAGGGAACACGATTCTTAACTCATCATTTTCTTGTTCCATTTGTCTCAGATGCTGCACGGGAGTTTCTCGTCTCTGTCTCTGATTTGACGAATAAACACTTGTATTGACCATTGGCGGGTTGATCATTTTTAACCCGGAGATTAATTTTCCCGAAAATCGTACGAAAGTTTCTCACTCAACCCACGATTAGGCTGAATGTGTTTATGGACCACGTGCTAAGGTCAAAGTCTTTTTCAATACTTATGTGATAGTATTGTGCAGCGATGTGAAAGATAAGTTCTCCCTGAGAAAAAATATAACGCAAGAAATTGGTGAAGGGTACTTTCGCGACCATTGCTGGTCGCGGAAAAAAACCCGTTTATGAGTGCTTTCGCTACCATAATTTTTGTCGCGAATTGTTGTTCGCGAAATGCTGTTTTTAACAAAGTGTCGCGACCATTTTTCCACGTAAAACAGTGGTCGCGAAGTCAAAAAATTGGACTTTTCCCAAGTTCCAGGTTTCCCTTCCGAGGCGTCATTAATTTTGATACACAAAATAATATAAACTGAGTTTTTTGAACGTTTGTCTGAAGACATTGTATATAGTTGGGCGTTTTCTTGTGAAATATTCAGTGCAATACCATATGGAGTTTTTACAAAGCATAAGTTTATAAAAAAAATATATTTTTTGTACTAGTTTAGTAAAAAATTTCTGTAAAAAAATGTTATTATCTGGAGTAATTTTGAGTTTCGTCTTTCATTCAACGTGTGCCGAAATAGGTTTCGTATCATCAGCGGACAAATGCAAAGGTAGTTGGTTTCACAATATTATTTATTTGGGCTCGTGAAAAAACATCAAAAGGCATATAATATTTATAATTTGTATACGATAGGCTATAACTTACAGCGTTGATGGTATTTTTAACTTCATCAGTATTAAAACAAAAAAATAAAACATAGATGCCAAAAAAAAATAACTTATTTCCTAGGCGCTACGGTGTCTCGCAGAAAAAAATTTTTGGGGAAAATTTTTTGTATTACAAGATCTTAAAGATAGGTTTTCGGTGAATGGCTCTCTCTGCGACAAACGTTTCTGGGATAAAACGTTTTTTGTGACAAACCAAAAGTGAAAACACAAACAAATTGCTTAGTATATGACTGAAATGGTTATAAAAATAACGTAACAAATTACAAAGCTTAAATTATTTAAAGAAAAGCTAAATCAACTTTTGAAGAGGATTTTGCCTGGGACATAGAAGTTTGTCTTGACAGGGAAGAGTTATAAATTTCAATTAAAGTTAGGTTTCTATACAAATCGAGATCAAGTTGTAGAAACATCAAATCTATCTACCGTGTGAGTTTCATGAAAATCGGCTGCGCGTTTCCTGAATAGACCAACGTAATTTTATGTTAAAAAGCTGGGGAGAAAAAACTGGTCTAGACTACTGGTTTAGTCTCATGTAAATCGGCTGTACGTTTTTAGAATAGAGAAATTTTCTTTTTTTTTCTTGCAATGGAGTGCCCCTATTGGCCAATATCATCTTAAAATATGCCGACATGGTATAAGAGAAACGCGCAGCCGATTTTCATGAGACTAAACCAATAGAAACGCGCAGTCGGTAAAATAAAATTTAAAAATTAGACTGGTAGGGTTATTTGCGATCAAATTTAGAAGTAACTTGCTTCCTTTTCTGTAACTCACTATAGCTGTGTGGATTCGTTTCGTGATTGTCAGATGAAATGCGGAGCTGATGAATGGTGTAAGGGCCAATGTGTTCGAGAATACGAAACATGTGAAAATTCATGTCCCTGTTACTCTGGATGTCCCAATGGGTGTCCCTGTGACAGTTTTGAATGCAAACCACCAAAAAGTTGTGCGAATATGCCTTGCTTGAATGGAGGCACTTGCCAAGACATTCCAAATGGATATCTCTGTCACTGCAATGAGTTTTTTAACGGAGAACACTGTGAACACCCGATACCGTGATCAATAAAAATTATTGGATTGTTAATTATTTAATGTTCAAGTTAAACTGAATTTTCAAACTGATTTTAAAACGCGAAAAAATTTTTTAGCGGAAATGCATAGTAATCTTTTAGTGCGGTACTTAATAGGGGGAGCACTGTATACAAAAATGTTTTAAAAGAAGAAAATTGCCTTTCGGTGATTGGCCAAACGCGCTCAAAAAGACCAATGACAGGTAACATAGGCCTCAGACGCGCTGTCAAGCAACGTTACCAAAAATTGGTAACATTATTTATTATTTTCGCGTTTGAAAATCACTACGATACAAACATATAATCACAACATTATGTTATAACATAATAATGGGCTGAACAACGAATGCCGATTCAAGCCACATTTAGGTTAAGTGGTGCCTTATAGTGAGATAAAAACGGGAGAAAACCCACATAATGTGTACTTTGTAGACTCGAAATAAAAATAAACAAAATAGAGTTGAAAAATTATTTTTTTTTCAGAATTTTTGGCTACATAACTACGCAGTGCGAAGGCTAGTCCGGTGCCACTAGTCCACCTACGCCCTATACATGTTAATTGTATGTTCAAGTCATCTTTGCGGCTTTATCGGACTGTTTTTTAACCAAACTGGACCTACAATAGGTATAGAATATAACCCAGGTTAAAGTTTAAAACAGTCCGAAATCTGTCAGTGTTGGCTTTTAATGCTAACTAACCGTAATTTGATTAACATATTGAGCCATATTTATAATAAACTATTAGTTAATGTAGGACTTAAAGTTAAACAATAGTACAGTGAAAATGGGTACAGTACGATACGTAAATGAAATAAAAAATTTATCAACTAATCCAAATGCCATATTTGTATGTCTTGTATGGGGCATTTTGTTGGTCAATCATTAGTATTCGTGCTTTAGTTCGTTTTAAATGAGTCTTAAATTGAGTTGTTATGCGGTTGTATTTCCTAAAACGATTGAATTTTTGTAATTCACAAGTATTATTCACATATTGAAAATTTGCGTTAAAAACTTTGTCGGTTTTTCGTTTTTTCTTCTTTTTAATCCCCCTTTCAACCCATTTTACCCCTTAGTACCCATTTTACCCCTTAGTACCCATTTTTAGCGATTTTCAGGAAAATGAACCAAAAATACATAATTATAAGAGCCTTTCTGTGTCATCAGAAATCAACAGTTTTAACTCCCAAGGCGAAGTGCGTGTAAATAGACACGCAACTTGTTTTTTCGTCGATTTAAGGCATTTGGAGGCCCCGTAGGGAAAAACGGGTATTGGTGACCCCCGCCTCAACTGTTTGAGAAAATTCGATTGACGGTGTTTTTTCGTAGGTTGGAGATTTCAAACAGCTCTCTAGGGGTCCTGGTGGCCCAAATCAATTTCTGAATAGTCAGATCGACGCAGTTTGACGAGCTCTATAACTTGGCTTCACCAGTTTTTTGAAGTATTGCGAATTAATGTGATTTTTTAAGTGCGTGTTTATTTACACGCATTCTCCCCCTACGGGTTCCCAAAAACTACTTCCCCTGAGAGTTAATAAAAAAACTTTAGAATTTCAGTCTGTCAGGATGGTAGCTTGTGACAGAAAAAGTAAACGGTCATTTTGGCGCAGTTTGTTCTGGATTATGGGCCTCGGTTTTACTATCAAAACGCTTTCAAATAGTTGGCAGCGATTTGTCACATTTGAAACAACCGTTGAAACGAATGAACTTCATAAAGGTTAGCAAAATGTTCCATTAGTTAACCTTCAAACACATAATATGGTGGAATTTTTTCCGCCCGTGCATATAAAATGCGTTTTTTATGGTGTATTATTTTACTAAATGTAACGGCAGTCAGAACCAACATAAAATCATGGCGCAGTCGGAAAAGGTTGAAACCTGAAAAGGTAGAAAAAAAAGGTCGAAAGTGGCTGAAAATCTTCGAAAGCTGCAAAGGTCGAGAAAGGTTTTGACAATTTAAGAGTTTTGATCTTTTCAGGTTTCGACTTTTTGAGAGTTTTGACCCATTTCGACCTTTTCAGGGCTTCGACATTTTCTGTATAATACAGAATTTCGACCTTTTCCGACCGCGCCAAAATAAGTGATTACAAAGTAGCAGAATTTATGAATATCAAAAATAATAAGCATGATTCTAGGCACAACATTTCCAAAATTGACTATCTGTTCCAAATCAATGCATTCGAAAGAAAAGTTGGCGAAACATTATCCACAAGTTACTTGGGCCGCTTTAAAAGCCTTTTATGGTACACCTCAGTCAAAAGACGAAAAAACTCTATGGAACAACCGCGCACTCCGAGGGGTAAGCTTTTTTCATATAAACGTATTGATTTTGTTCGATACCGTATGGACCATACAAAACCCATACTTGATTTACCATACGGTTTGGTAAATCCAGTATGGGTTTTATAACACTTTTATAGTACTGTATTGTAAAACAGTCAAAACGTTGCTATATAATCTTTATAGTGTAAACCTAGAAGTGTGAACTAAAAAGTGTAAACTTAACACTGTAAACTGAAATTATACAGTTAAAATCAACTCCCAGGGGGAAGTGCGTGTAAATAGACAACTTGTTTTTTTCGTCGATTTAAGGCATATGGAGGCCCCGTAGGGCAAAACGGTTATTGGTCACCCCCTCAACTTTTCGAGAAAATTCGATTGAGGGTGTTTTTTTTTTGCGTAGGTTGGAGATTTCAAACAGCTGTCTAGGGGGCCCTGGTGGCCCAAATCAATTTCTGAAATGTCAGATCGACGTAGTTTGACGAGCTCTACAACTTGGTTTTGACAGTTTTTTTTTAATTATTGCGAATTATTGTGAATTTTTAAAGTGCGTGTTTATTTACAATCATTTCCCCCCTACGGGTTCCCAAAAACTCCTCCCCCCTGAGAGTTAACAGTATAAACGTAACGGTCAAAAATTTACAGTGTAAATTTTACAATGTAAAAATTTAACAGTATAAACGTAACGGTCAAATGTTACACTTACATCGCTCGAAATTTGAACCCTAATTTCTCCAAACGTATGTTTGCTTTACAAGCGAACTTGCTACACACATAATATGGTAATTTGTGTATTTTTATTGACTTAAATCAAGTAGTTTATAATGAAGAAAAAAAAATAAGAAATGGACAGGTCAAATTTTCGAAAAAAAAACTGTTTTGGCCAAAATGTTCGCCTCGAAAAGTTAGCTTTTAATATTTTTGGAAAATCAAGGCCAAGTTCAACGGGTCACGTGATAAATTAGGATAAAGACATGGTTTAATTAGATTAAATTGTAGATGAAAACGATGGAAACACCCGAAAAGTTTGGATGGAGTTCTAATATTGATCTTAAACAGTTTATGCTTGATACAGCTCCAAGGTATGGGTTCAAAAACAAAATTGGTTATCAAAATATTTCTTGCCAACACCCAAAAAAGTCATTGAAGGACAATTTTGGCAAATACATTTTTTAAATTATACATAATGGGTTGTCAGAGGAAATTTTGGACGCTATCAGCCCACCGGTTGTTACAACCTGGCGCTTAAATGAGGACAATTTAAATAGATATAATTCCAACCCTTCAACTGATATGAAATATTTTATTGCCGATTTCAGCACACTGACTGCCGTCATTATTGGAAACAGGAACGACTGAATAACATAATGATAATTTGCGAGTTGATTTTTAATTGTCAATTCGGGGTAAAACATTTTTTATATTAACTTTTTGAGCAGCTGGGATTTTCAAACCCTGGAATTAAAACCAAGTGAAAATAGATAATTTCAAAATCAAAATCAATGACAGGAAAAAGCAAAATAATATGATTATGATTAAATCTAAGGAAGCGTTTCATTTGGCTCATGGGGTTTTATTGAAAAAAAAATTTCAGTTGGGACCGAAAACTTTACTCAGGCTCAGAGCTTCACTTGGGTCCTGGGGTTGTACCTGGGCCGAAAGATTCACTTGAGCCAAGAGCTTCACTTGGGTCATCGCCTTTAGGTTATGACTCATCGGTTTCATGTTTGCAATAAGGACAAATTACATTGTAGTGTTAAAACTGCAGAAAAATATTATTAATCTAATACACCGGGTGCGCAATTATCGGGCGGGTTTCGCGACAAAAGAGCCTTATTCGGGCGCCCGATAACTGCTCAGGGCGGAAGCGGAATAAGGTAAACATATGCAAAAAAACCAGCCCGATAACAGCACGAGCGGGAAATGTGGTCATTTATACACATATATATCTCAAGAACAATGCGCAGGGTGCCCGATAACAGCGCAGGGTGCCCGATAACTGGACACAAACCCGCCCGATAACTGGACGCCCGATAACAGGACGCCCGATAGCTGCGCACCCGGTGTATTTGTTAATACGTGGTTTCAGTCATTAATGAAGGTACTCACAATTAATGGTGTATGCGTCGAATTTGATCCTAGTGATTTGATCCTGGATCACGAAGCTAAAATGGATAAATCCATCAATATGCAACTTGAAACTTCGTAAGTTTTCATTTTACACATGTTGTTTGTAAAAAAATTCACTAACTCGGAATTCTACCAAAACCGGAATATACCAAATTTTACTCCATAGATCTTGCAGACAGAAAACGGAGACGAGTTAAGGTCAGAATCGACGTTGGACCTAAACCCATATTGATATGAACGCTGTTTATGTAACTTTTTTTCAGTATTTTGCAATGGTCAAAAATGAATCTTATTGTTGGTTATAATGAGAGCGATGCTACATATGGATGGGAGGGAACTCGCACCGGTTATCATATTTATTATCGGCATTTCACAGATAAACATTTAAGATTTTGGGTTGTAAGCAATACAAAATTACTAACGTACCGTGTTTCGGAGTGCACTATCACGCCACGATGACAAAATTGCATTAGAATTATATAAAGCATATCGGTCATTTTTCAAGTAAAAACTTGTATTTCAATTGTTAACTCCCAGGGGAAGTGCGTGTAAATAGACACGCAACTGTGTTTTTTCGTCGATTTAAGGCAAATGGAGGCCCCGTAGGGGAAACGGGTATTGGTGACCCCCTCAACTTTTCGAGAAAATTCGATTGACGGTGTTATTTTTTGCGTAGGTTGGAGATTTCAAACAGCTCTCTAGAGGGCCCTGGTGGCCCAAATCAATTTCTGAATAGTCAGATCGACGTAGTTTGACAAGCTCTACAACTTGGCTTTACCAGTTTTTTGAATTATTGCTAATTGATGTGAATTTTTAAGTGCGTGTTTATTTACTCGCATTTCCCCCCTACGGGTTCCCAAAAACTTCTTCCCCCTAAGAGTTAAGTGGTGTATAATTTTCTCTTGAAAGTGCCAGAATTTTTCTTGATCGGAAATAGACCTTATGAGATATTATGAAAGATAACCTACAAAACAGCGTAAAATACTACAAATAGCGTAAAATAGCGTAAAAAAGCGTAAAATACTACAATACTACAAAATAGCGTAAATCCCAAAGTGTTTGAAACTTTTTGTAAATTTAGGAAATCAAATTCGGTGCAAATTATGGGCCCGAGTTCGGGCTGTTATGGGTTTAAAGTATAAACTGATGACGTAATACAGGGCCAGTTTTTTTTCTCTAGAGTTCATAGACTCGCATAAACTAAAAGTTTGGTGTAATTTTTTTGAACAATTTGAGGATAAGTAAAGCAACTCTTAAATTAGCATGGGCATTTGTTAAAAAATAACGTCTTAACGGTTTTGAAAATAAAAAAAATAAATTGTAAAGAATGGATCGCCAATATGAGAAAAGTAAATATTAATGATATTAGCGTAGAAAATTGATACCGGTGTGGGTAACGAGATCGTCACCGGGATGAACGGGATTCGTCCTATATAGATTCAAAATACGACGGGACCCGTTTAGCTCGGTGACCAACTTGTTACCCAAACCAGTACCACAGGCATTCAATTGGGTCCAATAAATTGAGCGTGATATTTTAACAAACATAAAGAAAAACGGATTCCACTGTCAGAGGGACTTATACCAACCGTGCGATTGAAAACAATTCATCAGACGAGAATTGGTCATCCGTTTTCCGTTTGCAAAGAGTCCGTTACTTCGAATAGTTATATTCAATGGCGACAATTATCACATTCTAAACATTACCAACGAAGTCATTGGATTTCACAAACGATTAAATAGGTCCAAATAAGCCATTTTTAGGTCACTTTGGTTGGGAAATATAGGATTGCACTTAACTCCCAGGGGGAAGGGCGTGTAAATAGACACGCAACTGGGTTTTTTCGTCGATTTAAGGCATATGGAAGCCCCGTAGGGCAAAACGGGTATTGGTGACCCCCCTGTTCGAGAAAATTCGATTGGCGGTGTTATTTTTTGCGTAGGTTGGAGATTTCAAACAGCTCTCTAGTGGGCCCTGGTGGCCCAAATCAATTTCTGAATAGTCAGATCGACGTAGTTTGACGAGTTCTACAACTTGGCTTTACTTTTGGTTTTTTTGAATTATTGCGAATTAATGTGAATTTTTTAAGTGCGTGTTTATTTACACGCATTTTCCCCCTACGGGTTCCCAAAAACTCATACATACATGCATACATACATGTTTATAAATTACCAAAACGTTACGATCTTGAGGTATGGACAGTCCGTAACGGACTGTAGTTTTAGTTCAGCATCGCTTTCATAAAAATTTATGTGAATTCAATCAAAGTACGTGTGAACTTAAACAATTTGTTGAAAAAGTTGAGCAAAATTGCGGCTGTTACCCCAATTATATAAGCCATATCATTCCCGGCAGGTTTCAAATTAAAAAAGCTCCACAAAGTTAAATACCACCTGTCTACGTAACTTAACAAAACTTTTGGAAAAAAAGGTGTTAAGTTACGTGATTTTTGTTAAGTTACGTGATTCTTGTTAAGTTTAGGGGCGTTAAGTTACGTGGACAGGCGGTGTATTGGAAACTTTCAACCTGCAAAAGTAATATAATGCTACGCGTTACCGCA
>SCLG01000284.1:51002-62801 GCA_004367875.1 Oikopleura albicans | reverse complement strand
TCTAGCGTTTGTCGACAAACGACGTTCGTCCGACGGTCGTCTAGAGTTCGTCGACTAATGACGTTCGTCGGACGGCCGTCCAGCGTTCGTCGACTAACGACGTTTGTCGGACGGCCTTCCTCGTTATAAAAAACGAAGCGGATCTACATAGGATGCGATGACCCTAGTAGATTACCGAATGGGCCCGCGAAGCGGGGCTACATAGGATGCGATGACCCTATTGGATTACCGAATGGGCCTGCGAAGCGGGGCTACATAGAATGCGATGGCCCTATTGGGTTATTTGATTACTGACGTCGTAGATAAGACATTATGAATAACTGAGAAAATTTCGTACGTCGTTTTTTTACAAATATCATATGTTTTATTTACATAAAGCCCTCACCCAGGCACTTTTAAAAAATAATAGTGTATTCAAAATGGTACACTCAATAACGCACAATTAGGTTCATCAAACGATGTCAGATATGGATAGCGTTCAACTTGAAATTGATGACATACTGTATTATTTTCAATTGTTCACTGCTTGTTACTTGCTCTTATCGATTATCATGTCACGAAATAAAAATCAAAAGTCAACGTACTCATATAAATAAGTCGCACCAACTGCTTTCCACGTATAAATACAGACGGTTATTCGTGTTCCTAAACTTTAATATTATTAGACAACAGAATAAGAGAAGTCCCCTACGCATTGAGGCACTGACAATTACTTGAATATTTCAAATTTCTGTTTTTTTTATATTATAGAAACATTACTAACTAGCAAATTTCCAGATACACCGGGTGCGCAGTTATCGGGCGTCCAGTTATCGGGCACCCTGCGCTGGTATCGGGCACCCTGCGTATTGCATATTTCTGCCTTATTCCGTTTCCGCCCTGAGCAGTTATCGGGCGCCCGATAAAGGTTTTTTTGTCGCAAAACCCGCCCGATAACTGCGCAGGCGGTGTATTATAATACAAATATTTTAAGTGTGTCCGTGTACTCTCTACAAAGATGAATTTCCTGATACTTATTGTGGGATTAGACGTGATGATTTTTACTCCGGTTAGGGTCTGGAATGCCATTATTCTAACTCGGGGACATCTTCACCCGAGATATATGATAATGGCACCGACTGAATCGGAAAATTTTCTTAAATGTGTAAAGTGGATAAAGGGTAAAGGTAATAACGTGTAAAGGTGATAAAGTGTAAACTGGATAAGGTGTAAAGGTGATAAAGGGTAGTGGATAAAGGGTAAAATGTCTAAAAATTTTAGACGGATTCCGCTTTAGACTTTTAAGAAGTTATTCCCATTCAGGCGGTGCCATACTAATATATGATTTAATTATATACACATTTCTATTCAAATAAACTTTCCGACTATAAGTTAAGGGCGGTTTTGCTTGAGTTTTAGTTTTCCCACGAGAAATTCCCTGAACTTAACTTCTTACGACTTTTATAATTATTCTCTATTTGATGACCGGTAAAACCTTATTTAGTTATTTTGTGGCTAAAATAAGTTAGTACCGTAATTAATGGGAACAAACGAGTGAAAACATAGGATACAATTTCACATATCCTGCTCTGAGCCTTCGGATCTCTAAATTGGCGGTGACTCATCCGAAAAGAATATTGGTGGAATGCAAAGTAAAATACAAGTAAGGAATTTTTTCCTGGTTTAAAAATCATTTGCGTTTTGTGTGGACGTGAATTTTTGTATAAATTTTCCTACCAAACGTGTTGTACGTGAGCATTATGCTTGGAATTCAAGTGTTTTTCAATTGATGCAACAGCTCAACGACGTTTTAGCAAAAACACCCCAAGAACGGAAAGAAATTTTACTAGAAGTCAAACCTTCTGTTAAAAAACTTGTTGTACAAATTTTGTGAACATTATTATGCAAACTTTCATTTAATAAAAACACGAATCAAATAAATCCCGAACTCAAATAAAACGGGGTCACAACAAGGTCCATAGTATAAGGTCCTAATAAATAATTATTATTCCTAAATATTCTTAGAATAAGAATTTCCCTAGGAATTTAATTAGGAATCTAATAAGGAATTTTCTTAGGAATTTATTTGTAATAAATAATTATTATTCCTTATTGTAAGAAAATATTAAAACACATGTTTAATCATTTAGCATTAACCCGTGCTCGACGCGAGTTTGATAGTGCGCATTTGCGGAAAATGTTTCGCGAGAAGGATTTTTCTTGAGCTAAAAAAACTTTTTAAAATATAGTGCAAAAAAAAACTCCAATATCCTACCTAAGTTTGTTATTCGATTAAAAAAATTTCTGTATAAAAATCATTAAAAATATTAGATTTATTAATAGTTTGGAAAGTGAAAAAACAAGTGGCTGCAATCATGCTGGTATCATGAGTTAAATATATGTCAGTCACCAAGGTGAACAGTCTCTTCACGCTGACTGCCAAAAGTGCAATAGTTGAATGTATGTGTAGTTAAACATCATAGTTCCCGGCACACTTTGATGCTTCAAATTCGGCACAATCTGAGGTAATACATAATTTAATTGAACATTTTAGCATTATATCCGAAAGATCGTCCCAGTCGAAGACAAATGAGCGAACCGAAAATGATTGTGATTGTGTTGACACTGTTGTAAATTGGTTGAAGCGCTTTGTTTCCAACGGCTGGTACTTGCATCCCTAAATGTTTTCATTAACGCGTTTGAATAACAGTTTTATTTATAGATTGATTTCCATGAGAACCGTTTTGTTTCGATGAATTTTAAAGCAGGCTACTACCCATTACGCCGTTATGACCTATTTTTCCCGTTTTCTCCTATNTCGCCAAACATTTTCCGCAAATGCGCACTGGCGGCTCGTAGACTTCTCACCCCACGAAAATTTTTTGATAAAAAACTGTTTTTGTCAAATTGTAGAGCTCGAAAAGTTAGTAAGAAAATGTGTAAAAATAAAGTTCCGGAAATGTCCGTAGCGAGTTCTAGAATTTCTTGAAGGTGCCAAAAAGGCCAAAAAAGGGCTAAAACGGAGGAAGAATTGGGGGTCGAATAAGAAAAAAATAAACATTGTTTTAAACGCTAATCCGGCTAAATTTTCGTGGGGTGAGAAGTCTACGAGCCGCCAGTGCGCATTTGCGGAAAATGTTTGGCGAGAAGGATTTTTCTTGAGCTAAAAAAACTTTTTACCTAAGTTTGTTATTCTGTGAAAAAAATTTCTGTATAAAAATCATTAAAAATATTAGATTTATTAATAGTTTGGAAAGTGAAAAAACAAGTGGCTGCAATCATGCTGGTATCATGAGTTAAATATATGTCAGTCACCAAGGTGAACAGTCTCTTCACGCTGACTGCCAAAAGTGCAATAGTTGAATGTATGTGTATTTAAACATCATAGTTCCCGGCACACTTTGATGCTTCAAATTCGGCACAATTTGAGGTAATACATAATTTAATTGAACATTTCAGCATTATATCCGAAAGATCGTCCCAGTCGAAGACAAATGAGCGAACCGAAAATGATTGTGATTGTGTTGACACTGTTGTAAATTGGTTGAAGCGCTTTGTTTCCAACGGCTCGTACTTGCAGCCCTAAATGTTTTCATTAACGCGTTTGAATAACAGTTTTATTTATAGATTGATTTCCATGGGATTTTAAAGAAGGCTACGTCGTCGTGACCTATTTTTCCCGTTTTCTCCTATTTACGGGGTGTCCAGCCTCAACTGATACGTTTTTGGAAGCCTAAATACGGACAAAAACGTAGTAGTTGAGGTTGGATACCCGGTAGTTCATTTTATCGAGAAATAATATTAAAGTATTAGATTTCTGCAATGTAAGTGCGCACATGGCATACGTACAGTATGGAAAAACATTGTACATGTATGAAACAGGACTATAAGCCATGACTCATGGCCCATGAGTCATTGTCAACTGACTCAATGACTCATTGACTTACCTTGACTTAACATTGACTTTCATTGACTTAACTTAGTTTATGTGGGCTAAGCCAAATCAACGTATTTCCAAAATGACTTGTGCGAGCTAAGCTAAGCCAAAATTAATGTTTGGCTCATATCAGGTGAGCTAAGCTGAGCCAAAATAAAAGTCTATTTTGCCGAACGCTGATAAAAAAACCCTGAATGAAACAAAACGAGTTGAAAACGGTCTACCTACATGTTTTATAAAGTCAAAAGCCTTATCCCCTTGATACAATCCGCACGATTCGACTTGAAAACTCAGACCAACATATGGCATCGACCATTCCACTTGAAAATGGATGACCTCGGCGATAATAAATTCTTTATCTGACCGCGGCACTGTAAATTGATTATCATTGTATAGCGTAACTGTGAATTGGTCAATCCCATTTGCGATTTCCTCGGCCCCGCCGGTATTGGACAAATCGGCTTCGGCGACAAATGTTTCACTTGACAAATCGAAAGTTGTTGGAAAAACACATGTTACTGGAAGGATCAATGTTGGACGAGTCTTAGATCGGTTGTCGCTATTTCTAGTCACAATGAAATGAGTTTAACCCCTCCGTAAACCGGTTCTAATTGGTTGAGAAATTTTTCGGTGCTCATATACACCACCTACCTACGTGAGTTAACACCACGTAANCACGTAAGTTAACAAAATTCACGTAGGTTAAATAAATGCACGTAAGTTAACAAAATGCACGTAAGTTAACACCTTTTTTCCAAAAGTTTTGTTAACTTACGTAGGTAGGTGGTGTACTCCATATTATGCAGTCCAGAGTCTAAAAAAATCTGAAAGTCTATAGGACGAACCCTTTTGGTTATTTTTTTTCGTTAGGAAAACTCGGTATTAATCTACTGTATTTATTTTTATTGAGCAACCGTAGTTCCAAATTCCATCGAGATTTTCAATTGGATAAATTTCAAGATAATTTGCATAGGTAAGCTGGTTATTAGTTTGACGTACTTCTGTATTGCAGCTATCAAATGGAAAGAAAAATTTGGTTCCGACAAAGTTTTTTATCGGGGATACATCACAATCACCCCCATTCAATCGAACCGACCACTGCATATTGAACATCTCTAACAGCGCATTTTCTAGAAAAACTTCGCCGCTATCCTTTGGTGGGTATTGAATGATAATGGACCAGTATTAATGGTTTATCAAAAAGTAAACTTTGAAAAAATATCCTGAAATTTTCTACATATTGAAAAAAATTGCTGTTCGAACGAATTGCCAAATTTACTAAAAAAGTTCAAGATAATTATTTTGATAAAAATATCGAAAATTTAATTTCGAAACATTATCATAAATTTGTCAAAAATTGTCCGAAATTTTATCAAAAGGATTAAACGTATTTTTGATGTTCTTGTTTTCTTTTCAAAAGTATAAAACGAGATCCTTATAGGATTGGTGAGCCACGAATTTGGTGGCCTTTAAAGCAAGGAGGACTGTCAATAACTATCGTCCTGATTTTAAAACGCGAAAAAAATTTTTTAGCGGAAATGCATATTTCTCTTTAAGTGCGGCACTTAACAGGGGAAGGACAGTAATACAAAATTATATTAAAAGAAGGAAATCGCATTTTGGTGATTTGCTTTGCGGTGATTGGCCGACCACGCTCAAAAAAGACCAATGACAGGCCACACAGGCCTCAGACGCGCTGTCAGGCAACGTTACCAAAAAGTGGTAACATTATTTTTTTTCGCGTTTGAAAATCTCTTCGATATATGAACAAGACGGTCATCGTGATAATTAACTACCCAATTTCCTGTAAACAGTCAAGCTCGTAAAAAAGCGGATTTGGGACGCAATACGTCATGTCATCATTTAAAATCCAATTTTTGGGACAGTCACTCGCTTCGAGAATTTCAGTTTCCAATTCATGAGCGATCTGATTGCGACTCAGGTTACTCTGTACCATATTTCTCAGCATCATTACTGTCATGTCCAACTCAAAACTTGATAAATCACCGTCATTAACAATTTTCAGCGTAACCTGAAGAACATTTTCTCACGTACAGGTTAATATACCTTTCCCGGGAACTTTTCAATTAATAAATTTTTCATCAATCCGGTTTTATGTTTTCAACACATTTTAACGGACTATGTTCGGCTTTATGATCATGTGCTTATTAAACCGTCAATTTTAAGTACAGTATTGTGTTTTGTAACTTCTGATTGATGATTATGGTAAGAAGGGTTGGCATAAGAAAAAAATGACCCGCACTCGGCTGTCCCTTCCAACGCAAACAAAAAAATGAGTTCTGATGAGCTGTGCCAGCGGCGCAGTCGGAAAAGGTCGAACACGGAAAAGGTCGAAACCCGAAAAGGTCGAAGAAAAAGGACGAAAATGGCTGAAAATCGTCCAGAGCTGCAAAGGTCGAGAAAGGTTTTGACAATTTAAGAGTTTTGACTTTTTGAGAGTTTTGAACCTTTTCAGGCATTTTCGATCTTTTCTTTTCGACCCTTTCAGGTCTTCGACCTTTTCTGTATTCGACCATTTCCGACAGCGCCGTGTCATCCCGACTGTCCAGTTGACGAACTGCCTGGTAGTTCACTCGAACTGGCAAGGCCAGGTGGATGTTGCCGAGCCCTGATAGGAACAACAAATTATTGAACATTTTACTATTCATTATGTAGAACAATGTCTCCTAACGTTACCCTGTTTTTTTATATTTAACCCTTTCTGGAACACCAAATCGTGAGCGTTGTCTTGAGTTGAATCGTGATATTTGGAATTGTTCGAGTGGTTGTTCGGAAAGTATTTTATCAACTTGGGTCATTGCCGACATCACACTTTCCCATTGATCATCCGATGTATAAATAATCACCTCGTTAACTACCTGGGGGACTGAAATACTGTTATTGATTTCCATGACCACTGTTTTCTGGAGAAGAACAAATAAATTATTCTTGTTCTATACACCTCTTGCGCCGTATCGGGTCAAAATTTTGAAATATGTTCGCCTATCGGGCTGTAATTTGTCCTCAAAATGTTGATCCAATAACGGCGCATGGGTTGTATACTAGTTCCGTCCTAACTTCTAAAAATCTGTTGGTACAATGATATATAGAACATACGATGATTTTAGAGAAATGTTTGACAGCTCCTCAGAAAAAAAATGTAATAACAATAACTTAAAAAAGAACCACATTCTAAGTAGCCCCTTCAATTTTCTAAACAATTTCCCCAAAATTACCCGAAGTGAAGTGAACTTTTAAATTATGGTTAACATAATTGATCTGTAAACAAATCGAGAATAGAAAAAAACGGAATTAATTTTACATACCTGTCGTGGTTATGATCCGCGTAGTTGAAGTTGTCGTGGAAAAATCTGTTGTAGTCGTAATTTCTGAGAAAACACTTGAGATGCGTCTTTATCAACTCAAATTATTAGAATATTATTCAAATTATCAATTCAAAAGTGAGTTTTAATTATTTAATTAAACTTCACTTTAAATTATTAAATTAGAGAAATACTCAAAATTTTTAAATTTTGGCCAGATTAAGATATTTTTAAACATTTTTTGGTAAATTGTTTTCCCGGTTACAAACTCGAACGGAAACTATTTATTTGACAGCTCTTTTAAACTAAGTAAGCCTCGATTATTAAGGCAGTGTAAATTACATTGTGTAACCTTAAAAACGAACTAAAAAATGTCTAAAAACTTAAAAAAAATACTTATTACAAACTAGTGTCGGCTTCAATCAAACAAAAAATTAAAATTGCTCTCACTTTGCACTAAGTTGAAAAAAAAAAATAAGAAATGGACAGGTCAAATTTTCGAAAAAAAAACTGTTTTGGCCAAAATGTTCGTCTTGAAAAGTTAGCTTTTAAAATTTTTGGAAAATCAAGGTCAAGTTCAACGAGTCACGTGATAAATGAGGATAAAGGCATGGTTTTTGGCCAAACCAAAACCACGATATTTAGGGGTTAAATAATTTTTTCAACTTTTTATGCGTTTTTTGAGGTTGCCATAAAAAAATCAAAGTCGCATTTTCCAAAAAAATTAAAATTTTGGCCAAAACAGTTTTTTTTTCGAAAATTTGACCTGTCCAATTATTATTTTTTTCAACTAACCAAAAAGTAGAATTGTTATCCACATCTTTCAATAGGCATTTCATTTTTAAGTTCCGGTTCGAAACCCGCTCTTCAAAAAAAAATAACCGACCCTTACTTGGCGGCCCCTCTGTATATATAAAATCAGTGACTAACCCGGTTCTTATTAGAAATTTGTTCGAAAATTTTACCTTCTCTTTCCCTACGGACACGCCAATCATCATTTCCAAGCTCCAGGGATTCTCTCTGGCTATTCAACGATTTTACGATTCCTAGCTGACATGAAAGTTCAACAATTATTAAAATACAGTTTTGTTTCTGTACCATGTCTTTTTTATGTTTAATTTGAGATTTCCAACCGTCTTAGTTTTTTTTCATATTTTTTGGCTGTTTAGCTCTACTACGACACACGATAGTACACGACAGGAGGCTTATAATTTACGTCATAAGAGTTGTACTTTACATACCTTTACTATTTAATCAATACGTTTATCATGAGATAGTTAAATGTCAACTGTCCTGAACCAAAAACATGTCACCAAATCCACCATATCTGCATAGCGGAACTGTATGCTTTCATTTTAGCACACTCGGATATTTGTGGTATTTTATGAAACGCGGTATATTTTGTCAATACATTGTTTGAAAATTAACTGTTCAAAGTTGAAGCCATTAAAAAACCTCCGCATTACCGATTTAAAAAAAACAATTGAAATGACAATTTGCACTTGAAATAACAATTTTGATTTAAAATACACAACCTGCGCCGTTATCGGGTCAACATTTGAGGGGAAATTTTGACCCGATTATGGCGCAGGGAAATGTACTATAATATATTAGTCATTATTTCGGAAAAACTTGATTTAAAAATATTCTTAAAAATAGGGAAAAGATCCAAACGTCTACGAATTCAAAGGTTCAATAAAGAATACCGAACAAGGATTTCACTTATTTTAAGGACGAATTTATTTGATCCGATAACGGCGCAGTGCGTAGGTGGAGTGGCTGAAAAATTTTGAGTCGAAATTTTGACCCGATAACGGCCCAGGTGGTGTAACACATTTTTAGAAAAAAATATTGCCTCAAATGGTTAAGTGTTATATAAAAAAAAATTAAACTTGACCACGTGATTAGCAAAAGTTTTTCACAAAAAACCGACAAGACAGGGTGACGATAACGCAAAATTGTTAAGATAACAGAGTAGTGTATGGCCGATTAGTAGGACAACTTGTTGGTGGGATACAATCCCGATACGTTCTCTTACAAAAGTATAATTAATTTAAGATAAGCCACTGGTTCAACCAAGCTGAGTTGAAATTGTTGATAAGTGGATTGTGAAACTGTTATGTAAGTGTTGATAATTTAACAACATTTATTTGATTAGATTTGTACTTTTGCATTTGGTTCGGCATCAAACACAGCCATTTGACGGAACAAGACTTATTCGAATATTTTATATATAAGTCCTCATGAAAAATGCATAATTTCATGTTTTGTGTGAAATTTTCAATTGTCGCAAATTCAATTACACTAGATAACACATAAAAAACAATTTTAATGAGAATATTTGTGCTGTTTTTAAGTGGTGTAGTGGGGCTTCTATCGGATTTATTAGAAACTTATGACAAAAGAGTTCCGCCTCAAGGTTTTGGGTGATTTTAATGCTTTTGATTTGATAGCTAACTTTTTTTCATGATTATAATTTTAGTTCATTTAATCGTAATTTCAGGATTAATTGAGCGTGAGACGGTCAATTTTTTTTTTCAGAAAATGCGAAAACGACTGCCTGGCTGTAGGCATGCAGTAAATTATACAGAAGAAAACATTTTTTATGTCCGATGTTATTAAATATACACCATCTAACCATTTGACTTAACACCATTTGGCTTAACAGTTTGCATTTGACTTAACAGTTTGCAGTTGAATTAACACTTTTTTTGTCCTTTTTTTGTCTTTTTTTTTTCGCCCTTGGGGTTTACCACGCTGCCTGAGGGTTAATCAGGCCGGTTTTGGAAGGAGAAATTGTCATGATAAACCCTCAGGCGGTGTATAACAGTTTTTTGGATTTTTTCGTTCATTATATTATTTTATATCATTTTTTATAGTTTCAAGTTTTCCAGGGTTTCAACCTACGCTCTACCCATGTGGCTTAACAGTTTGCATTTGACTTAACAATTTGCATTTGAATTAACCCCTTTTTTCGGAAAAAAATGTGTTAAGTCAAATGGTTAGATGGTGTATTTATAATAAATTTGTTGAACAGCTGGAGCAGTCGTTTTTTTTTTTTGCTAGAAGCGGCATCTAGTGAGGGTTGCAAAAAAAACCGAGTTTGAAGCGTTTGTCGTTAAACGTCGTTAGTCGTCGTCGTTTGTCGATTTTTGCAATCCTGCACCTATAGTAGTAAAACCAAGAAAAACGTACATGTATTTTTGTTGTATAGTATAGATTGGGTACAGATTGCACCCAATTAAGACCTAGAAAACGCAATAAAATGTCGCCTTCAAATGTATTGGATATTCGATTTGGATCCCACCAGAAATACAATATCCGGAATATATAATATGAATTGTCATTGGAAAGAAAGGCGGCTGAGTTGGAATTCAAGTCTTTCGACCAGTGTAGAGAAAGAAGTAAGAAGTTGGCATCCGTTATCAGGATAACTTATTTTTAAACCACGCCACATACATACGTAAGGTAACACCCGGTGAGTAACAAAAGTTTACACCAGGCAAGTCAACAAAATTCAGGTAAGTTAACAAAACTCACGTAAGTTAACAAAAGTCATGCAACTTAACATTACAAGCTGCGCGGGGAGTTGTTTGCGTGGCTAAAGGACGCTAGCCAATAGGAGGCGCCTCTAAAAAAGCATGAGCCAATAGGCGCGCTTGTCAATTCAGTTACAGACGCCAGCGCCATAGTCTGCTCGCGATAACGTTTTCGCCTACGCCTTACCAACGTGAATTTACGTAAATTGGCACCCCTTCTTCCAAATCTTTTGTTAATTTCCGTACGTATGTGGTACACCATGGAACATTGCGACATATGAACATCTCTATCTACACTGGTTTAGACAGCGGATAAAATACAATTACCTTCTGAGTTTATCTGGATTCCAACAATACAATTCTTGGGCCTGCAAAGGTGGTTGTTTCTTTTGAGATTTGTTTTCGTCAAAAACAATAAAAATCTTTTGAAAAGTTTTTACAAATACTTTGTGTACGAAACTGCTCAAAATAAACAATCCTTATAGTGCATCTTCGGTCACTCCTGCAATTTTATCTATATTGGAAACCGGTCAAATTATTTTCAACGATCTTTTTCCGTAATCACTTCGTTGTACAATTGAATCCCAATACTACCCTTACGATGCTCATACATGCTACACATGGCTGTGCGTTTATGAAAATTAAACACTTGAAACTAAAGTCCTTAGAGGCTTAGTGGCCTTGCGTTGAAACTTTGAGCAAAAATTTCAAGAAATATTCATTTGACAGACTGTCAGAAAATAGCCATCACAATTGTTTTTTTGGGCTAGCTAATAAACACACTTAGGAATTTTTCTCGGGTTTGCAAATGAATTGCACGGTTACCGGCTCGGGGAAAGTAATCCTTTTCTGAGCTAAAAGCCCAATGTTTCTTGTCGTTCTTCATTATTAATGAATTGTTACTTAAATTCCCAAACGCAATTAAGGTCACAATGAGTAGTTTTTATCCTCGAATAAGTATTGGTAAAATGGAAATATCGCCAAGTATTTCTCCATTCAATTCTTTATGGTGGACAAGGTA
>SCLG01000284.1:17450-46672 GCA_004367875.1 Oikopleura albicans | reverse complement strand
AGGAAAGTTGAGGAAAGTTGAGCTTTTTTTTCAATTTGACCTCGGCAGTTGAGGAAAGTTGAGGTTTTTTTTCAAGCTGACCTCGTGAGCTGAGGAAAGTTAAGCTTTTTTTTCAAGCTGACCTCATGAGCTGAGGAAAGTTGAGCTTTTTTTTTCTAATTTTTGCCGAGCCCTGTTATAAATCGCTTTTAAAATTCAAAAAATTGTCTAGCCGACGAAATTTAGGGGACTTTTATGAACTAAAGAATTCCATACTAGTTTATTTAAAGTCCTCACTTTTTAGTACTACTCTTATATGGACCATGTTAGGTCTATTATATACCGTATGTAGACAATTTCGAGATTTTTTCAATCTCAAACAGGCCAATGGTAGAATTTATACCCAACACTTATGTATTCAAAATTCAAACCAATTCTTAGTATAAATTGGCTCAAACTTACAAACCTAAACAATACTTTACATGGTTTGTGAAGAACAACTATGTTGAATGCGGTAAATAACGTAAGTGGCCTATTTTTGTTTGAACCTATTTTCTTTAACTGGTTTAAACGGAAACAAACAGTTTTAGGATGAGACTTATCTATAAACTGTTTGTTTATAGACATCAATTTGCACGTTAAAGACCTATTTTTTGTTACAAATTCAATAATTTTGAGACCGATTTGGTGAGTTTGGTCACCCATTTGTACATTGCCTTGCTTTTGTCGGAAGTGTCAACAATTCAAATCATTTTATTACTTAACCGTATTGACCAGATTTTTTTGTATTTTAATGGAGTTTAATACAGTCCCCAGCCCCTTATGGGCCATGTGACCGTTATGGGCCGCGATTTTTTCGATTTGATAAAGTATCCCATATGGGCCACAATTTTTAACAACCTGGAACAATAAGCCATTTTGTTAAAGTTGTCCCAAATTAACCTTATTATGGGCGCGAATCCCATTACGGCCGTTTTTTCTGGAACCTGAAACGGTCGTCCATGAGTGACTTTTTGTGAATTATCTCCAATTATACTTTCAAAAATTGGCAACGAAACCCTTGTGGGCCATGTAACCCTTATGGGCCGCCTTTTTGGAGCCCCCAAGGTGGCCCATAACTTATGGGCCATAACTTATGGGCCATAAGGGACTGAGACTGTACATAGAGAGTGAAGTATGGGACTTAAATATACTTTTTCGCGCTTTACTTATAAAATTGAGCAAGGGATGAACATGGTCTGTTTCCCCCTTATAGAAAACAAGGGACGGCAAGTAACCGCAAACTATAGCTTCTGATTTTTTGGATACAAAACAAGTTATACACCCTGTAATTTGTATGTTTTGTTTGCTATAAGAGTAATTGGTAGTACCTTTATCAAGTCCGGTTCACAAAAACAATTGTCGAAATTCCTACACGATGTAAGTATGTGTTCTCAAAACAAATTCTACATTGAGTTGCAAATTTTGTACTTTTTTCATAATCTAGGAAATCGACTGTCTTCGAGACAGCTTACCGATCGGTTCATGTCAATAACGTTTACCGGAAGTCTTTTGAGCAAGATAGTTGCGGAACAAAGATAATAACGTCCGATTTGACAGAACACTGTTAACAGAAATGCCGAGATAACTTCACAACAACCAACTGAGTCTCAACTCTTAGGGGGAAGGAGTTTTTGGGAACCCGTAGGCGGAAAATGCGTGTGAATAAACACGCACTTAAAAAATTAACAATAATTCGCAATAATTCAAAAAAAAAACTGGTAAAGCCAAGTTGTAGAGCTCGTCAAACTACGTCGATCTGACTTTTCAGAAAATTATTTGGGCCACCAAGGCCCCCTAGAGAGCTGTTTGAAATCTCCAACCTACGCAAAAAAAACACCGTCAATCGAATTTTCTCGAAAAGTTGAGGGGAGTCACCAATACCCGTTTTGACCTACGGGGCCTCCATATACCTTAAATCGACGAAAAAAACCAGTTGCGTGTCTATTTACACGCACTTTCCCCTGTGAGTTAATACATAAAATACTAGACCGTTTTTGTTGAAAGCCGAGTAAGGGTTATTTGTGAAATTTTTCGTCAATGGTTTGCTCTTTAGGGAAGTTCATGGGTTCCTTTCTACATGTATCTTTACATATCAATGATGTCATATCATTGTAAATTCTAGTATCTGTATTACACCACTTGCACCGTTATCTGACCAACAATTTTGCCGCAAAACATTTTGTTACGTAATAATGCTCAGAACACGGCACAGTACTTAAAATATAAAGATAGGGATTTCTGTAAAGTTACTGCTCAAAATTCTGACTCGATTAATCCGATAATTCCAGTACGATAACGGCGCAGCGGGTGTATATAAAAAGCTGTAGAGAACAAAGGACCAATTTTAAATCTTTTTCAAAATCCGACTTTATGTTCAATTTAATTGAATATTGGAAAATTATCTAAAACATGACAACACGATAAATCGAATATCACTACTATAAAAAAATATAATGCCGTAATATTATATTTATTACAACAATTTAATAAACACGATATAAATTTTGGTAAAAATATTAAGCACAACTTGGTCTTGTGTTGTTGTGTTTCGTTAACAATAAGGATCTTATTATCAGATACAAAACTTTACAATCGTGAATTAATCCTGTTTTCATTGCATTGAGCAGTTAAGTCCAAATCTTTATTTTGTTCAACACAACAACGATGACATTTCTGGTTCTAAAATGTCAATTTTAGCACAATGAAGTCCAGATTTTGTTTTATTTTGAGAATAGGTACAAATAGAATTTCATAAATACGTCGTTGCACGTTTTCGTTGATATTTGAATCCGAACATTTTTTGAGATTTGTGCGAGAATGTGGTTATGCAAAAAAAACACATGTTGTGTTTTATCAATACAATATATAATATATTTCTCCATGTATTGAAGTTGTAGTCCCACCAGACAAATCTTAAATTGAGTTGTTTTAAAAAACACTGCTTGATATGTTGTTGTGTTTTAATTTAGAAGGACAAGGAAACTATAATTTAGCCTACTGAGTATCCAACCTCAACTACTACGTTTTTGTCGCTATTTAGGGTTACACAACGTATCAGTTGAGGCTGGACACCCCGTATGTAGGTATGATTACTTAGCTCGCAGGAAGAACCATGTGTCTTTTACATGAGGCCCTTTATGAGCAATTTTGTTTTGTTGTGACTCTCCCTCATGATTTAACAAAATTAGATTGTCGGTATTATTTAAGTCAATTTGAGAGACCGGAAGTCTGATAAAAAAAACGCTGGAAATCTCCAGTTTCTCCAATTCCCTTGAAATGGAGGTGCATATACGCTGGAAATTCGATATTCCTCGGTTAAACGGTCGCAAAGACAATAAAAAGAACTTTTTTATAGTATTTTAAAAAAGACGTTAAGATCTGACACAAATTGTATTGCTAGTTCTAGTTTTTTGACTTTGTGAAGTTTCTAATTAATTTGATGACGATGATTCAATTGGTCAACTTTTTTGCAATGGTGTATGCATCAAGTAAGTTACTTCTTAACTGCACTGACTGAAACAAACTCCTGATACTTATTAAGATATAAAAATATTCCATGGTGAAGAAAATATAGCAATAACTAACACAATTGGTGCAATTTATAAACCGCGTGGTCAGCCATTGGGCGTAAGGAAAGGGTTTTGATAAGATACACAAAAGGACCGGCCACAAATGTTTTTTTTCAAAAACTGACTGGATAACGGTCGTCAATGCGTAGTTGTTAAACATTTTATCTCTGAACATTGGGTGGATGAATTTGCTCGATTATTTTTTGTCAGACCGCCATGAGTTTGCCGACCTTTCGGCAGGCCGCTATGTTCATCAAATTTTGACCAAAAGGTGCACAAAACCGCCTTTTAATGTTTGATCACGTAAAAATGTGTCAAAAACGCGAAAAATTGGTCTTCCAGTGTATGTGCGTTGGTTGCTCGCATTTCTTATTGCGACATCGGATTGGCTATTTTATTTTTTTCTTCAAACCGTAATGAGTCAGCGCACATTTGGTCCAGGCATGGTGAAAATCAAATTTCAAACAGAAAGTGGAGAAAAACGACTTTCAATTTTTGATTGCAAAAAAAAAGGGCTAAAAAAGGCCAAAATCTGTCGCACTCTGACCCCGATTGCAGAAATTTTGAAAAATAAAATTATGTTTAACTAAAATTCATACCGAATGGTGACGCTCAGACTGCCAGGTTTTGAGCAATTTTCCTATGATTTGTAACGCTATTATGACGTCACCGTGGCAGTCAGAGCGTCCCCATACGGTATACCCCCAAAGCCTGTAATAATTCCTCAGCCATGACAAACAGTAACTTTTCCGCGTTATTTATAAACGACAAAGAAGTGAAAAGGGGGGATACAAATTTGTATTCCGGTGGTGAACACGGGTTAACCAGTGTACTCCATAGGGGCACGTTTAGTACCGTTTTATTTTCTCATATAACCATCATCTTTTTATCGGAAATATATAAACACCCGACTAAGTAAAATGTATGACGGAAAAATAAATGATTTGGATATGTATCATTCGGCTCTCGATGCGCAATCAATGGCGAATAAAGGCGTTAAGATAACTTTTTTGGAACGTGTTGGGATCAAAGAAATTCGGATGACTACACGAACTTAGGCTTTTCAAATCAAACAACGAAATTACAAATAACAGAAATATAACCATTTTAACGAAAAACTCTGAAATGTTTAAAGAAAAATGAAGGCCATTACGTTTTCTGTGAGTCAGAAACACTTTGATAACCCTTAACGACTAACCCTAAAGGTGCCCTGTTTGAGGCTGTGGTTTTTGTTTTGTTTTTTCGCGGATTTGAAAAGCTTACTTGAAGCCAGAGTCGTGCTCGAAAACGCTACAAGAACGTTGTAGTATATGCGGATGGAGTCGTGATTGCTTCAACCCCCAGTGACCTAGAATCTCCGCCAAGGATCATTAAGTTCTTAGAAATGTATGGAAAGAAAAAGGTTGAGATTGAGGCGAAAGAAGTTCGAATCATGTTCGAAGATCGAACAGCACCCGCGCAGATTACAGAACTCTACATTGATTATATCGATCTCCGTAAGTAATTATTTTCTTACTACTGAAGTTTTTTGAATCACATTTGTTGAACATAAGGACGAATATTTGGATACTTAAATACTTACAAAATCCGACTTCAAAAATCGATTTTTTTTTTTTGAGCGGAGTAGGTATAAAATTATTTTCTCATTAGAATTTTTAGTCAGGAGAAAATAATATGTCTTATATGATTAACGTAGAATTCACGGGTCCGTCTTAAGCCAAATTGAAACAATTCGTCATGCTGGGTTCTAAATGTGCGGAAAAATTAACAAAAAAAGTATCTGAGTTCAACTCAATGACCAGTTTTCCAAAAAAAAATACAATTTTTTTGCTCCAAACAATTTTTTTCATCCTAATAAAATACAAATTGAATTTTTTAAGGGTGAGTTTTTTTTCGCTCAATAAGGCCGAAGGGCCCAATTTCGTGACGTGTTTTTTTTATTATATAAATCGTATTTTTTGTGATGCAGAAGCCCTTTAAACATTTCGACATGAAGGTTTTTGAAGAGGTTAAAGATAACTTTGAAATATATACCGTTAAATTTTATTGTTTCAGCTAACGAACAAATATTCTCAGAATTTACGCCTCATCAGTCTACTGGGAGTATAAATGTTCAGCGTCGACAACCGCTAGATAGCAGTATAAGTCAAGTATATACCGGAAAGGAGACTTCTGTGGACAAGGGGCTCGCCTGGTTTTCCAACATGGCAAATTTTCCTATTCCACAGCGATGGCCATCATTTTCGCAGTCTACCAAAGTGATGCCCACTCTAGTTCTGCGTTAGAAACCACAAACATAAATTTATTCACTCAAAATAATAAACGGCACCGACCCATGGGAGCGCCTTCATTGGTACGCGTGATCTTTTGGTACCAAAGCTTCAATCGGTACTGAAATCTTATTGTGGTACTAAAACTTCCTTTGGTACCAAAACTTCTTTTTGTACAGAAGCTTTCGATGGTACTGAGCCAGTACCAAAATAAGTTTCAGTAGCAAAATAACCGTAGTAACAATTAAAGTTATCGGTACCCAAATATCGCGTGTACCAAAAAAGGCGCTTTTCAGACTCAAGTGGTCCCATGTCGTAAATCAACGCATAATTTTATCGCCACTTTCTTACCTCATTGTGTGCCTGTGCATTAAAATGATATGGTAAATCTTTTTTTGAAAAGTTATTTTCTCAGTACCAACGAACATTTCTAACACAGTTTGAGCACTTCCAACTTGGGAAAATTGGACAGAATGGGACGAGTGTTCAGTGACGTGCGGCGAAGGTGAAGAAAGACGCTCCCGAACTTGTAGTATAGACGGCAAGTGTACTGGAGACAATATTGAAACCAGAAAATGCAATGAAAGTGCATGCCCTGCACAACCAGTATCGAATTTCTGGAATAGTGGATTTTTAGCCAACTATGGATCCAGGATAAGGATGATAATCACTATCTAACAAACTCGAAATCGTCAGACTTTTATATATCTCAATGTTAAAATTATTTCGCTAATTGCTCGAAATCGAAAAGAATTAAGCCCGATAGGAAGTGTTCTTACGAAAAAGCCTGTGTTTACATCCCTGATTCAGGACAGATCATCGCTGGCCAACCGTGGTGAACTCGAAATCGCCTAGCCAAACGCTGCATTCTCAACAATTCAACTCACCACTAAATATGAGATTGTTCTCAAGTAAATCCGAATGGGGCAATTGGGAAAATTGGGGTTCATGCTCAGTAACGTGCGGTTAAGCTGTTCAAAATTAAAAAATTCTAGATGAATTTTTTGAACCTGGGAGAAAAATTGTGGGTACTTAATGAATAATCCAGACAAGAGTATGATCAATGTCGTTTTTCTAGATGTATGATTGAACTTAAGCGTATTAATAACTACATCACCTGCCGGTTCATTCGCCTACTTTCGCTTTCCAAAACCAGCCGGATAAGTAGCGAATACATTCACAGGTTAACTGGGAAATATAGGGAAAAGGGGCTGGATCAACCAACGAAAAGGCAAAGTGGCCGAATAAAACCTCAGGCGGTGTATAATACAAGTAAAGTGCGTAGTTTTTACCTAAGTTTAAAATATTAGTAGTTTTAAATACAGTTGGTGACAAAGTGACAAAGTAACAGAGTGACACTTTGGTTTTCGATTTTTTGTGACAAACACTGTCATTAAGTTACGTCACGTTTGCCCATTTTTGCCCACAAAACTTCGAAAAAGTATGACCTCATTCCGAACTGTAGACGAAAATATTTAAGGATATTTAACTGCTTTGAAATTAAAATGTTTGTAAATAAATATTAAAGATATTTGTACAGCCAAATGTAGTGAAGGGAAGACTAAACGACACCGTGAATGTAGCGCAGAAGGAAAATGTCCGGGATCAAACGTAGAAACTGAACCGTGTTCGGAAAATGATTGTCCGATGATTCGACAAATAGATCCTTATAATCAACATAAGTGGCCAGTGAATTACCGAAATCATCCACGACAACAATTTTGGTCGACATTCCAGCAAGACGCGCCTTTTTCAACCGCATATAAGTCACGTGAGTCTACTGGACCGAACGTTCGGCACGGCCTTTGAGAGCCCTTTTACTAATAAATTATTATATTCTCCCAGAAATCGACCTTTTAGCGATATCAATATTACAGGAACCAATTGGGACTACGATCTACCACAGTTTGAACCATACTGTAGTTTTAAATGTCAATAATGTTGTTCAAAAAGCCGCTTCTGTTAAATCTTTGATTTAATAATTTGGGAAAAAATGAATCAAGTACAGTGTATATTATGTTGTATGTTTGCCTAGTTTTCGAAAATACAGTCCTCATTCCCTTATGGGCCGCCCTTCCCTTGTAAGCCGCGATTTTTTTCGATTTGAAAAACTGTCCCCTATGGGCCGCGATTTTTTCCGTCTATATTTTTTCCAGCTTTCTATCTATTTTCAATTCTCTATATTAATATTTATTCATATTAATATTTAATTGAGCAAAACCGTCGCATTTAACCGTTTTTAATCATTTTTAAGCCGAATGGGGCAACTGGAATGATTGGGACGAGTGTTCGGTTACATGTGGTCATGGGGACAAAATTCGATCGCGAGTTTGTTCGACACCCGGTAGCTGCACTGGACCAAGTCGTCAAATTCAGCCATGCCAACTCGCCGAATGTCGAAGTATTCATGGCCATAATTTTGGGTGGCCACAAAACATGCAAAATTTTGGTGGACAAAATTTTTGGCCAAGTATGAGGCAGCCGACGACAACATCTCCACCACAAACAACACAATTACGTATGTTTTGCACAAAGTAATTTGGTACTAAATTAATTTCGTTAGCCGTCTGGGAAAATTGGGCCCAGTGGACAGATTGTTCGACCACATGCGGCGGCGGTGAGCAATTACGCGGCCGCCGTTGTACCATAACGGGAATGTGCCCGGGATCCGTGAGTCAACAACGACAATGTAATAAACAAAATTGTGCCCCAGATAAGGTTTTTAAAGTTAACATGTGTTTAATGAATGAAAGCATAATCGCGGCTAGCGGAAAACTTGATTTTAAGTTAACTAGCAGGGGGAAGTGTGTGCATGTATGCACACGATTTGGTTTTTCGTCGATTTCAGGCAAAAGGAGGCCCCGTAGAGTAGAATTGGTATTGCTGCCCCCTGAACTTTTCGAGAAAATTCCATTGGTGGTATTTTTTGCGTAGGTTGGATATTTCAAAAATATCTCTAGGGGGCCCTAGTGGCCCAAATCAATTTGTTAATAGTCAGATCGACGTAGTTTGACAAGCTCTACAACTTGGCTTTACCGGTTTTACCAGAATTATCGTCAAATATTGTGAATTTTCAAGTTTGTGCATACCGTATGCAGCATACGTGCACACGACTTCCCTTTACGGGTTATCAAAAATTCCTGTTCCCGAGAGTTAACTAAAATACAGTATGAATACAGTATCAGGTATAATAACGAGCTTCTCACTTTTCGAGTTTTAAGCCTTAGAAAAAATAAATTTTCAGAAAAAGAGAACCACGCTTATTTACCCCATACTGTAACTGCATCTGTACATGACAGTTTTTTTGGATTAAATTACAACAATGTGAAATATATCAGAGTTTTTCTTTTACTTTTTTGCCTTGAAAACCACATATCCAGACGTTTTGTATGACTGGCCGGCCAATTTTATGGGACAAATAAACTATGGATCAGAGAAAATCAAACTTCCAATTACTGACCTTAGGCCGATCGATAAGGAAAACCATTTGGAACAAATCGTAATCAAAGATTCGCCTCGCGCTTCCCGCAAGGTTTCTGGTTGTATGAAAATTTACGACCGATTGAATATCAGATCAAACAACCTGGTTAATTTTGGAGATGTTCAGTCGAGAGTTTGAACTATAATAAATCTGATCGGAAATTCTGGCTCTCTTAAAAAAATAGTCATTCCTACTGTGCTTTCAAGTGCCCCGCTTTTCCATTTCCATATAGTAATGGAATTTGTGAAGAAAAAATATTTTTGCTACATTCTCGACCCTAACGTGCTATGCAAACTGAAAAAAAAACGCGGTATTTACTATCTGATTTAACTACAAACTGAAACCAATCAGCTTCGTTATTTTGTTTTTAATGCTCTAAGCCTTGAGAAAACGAGGGTGACTTTCACTTAACCCGCAAACTTCACTCTCAAACTCGATACAGACTATTGACGAGTGCAGCGAAAAGTGCTTCGAGAATGTGAATTGTGTCGCTTTTGTACACGAAACGATAACGAAAGTTTGCTGGCTAAAATCGGGCATTACAGATATCAGCCTTTTCAAAGGCCTAACTGGTGGGCATATTTGCAGTCACCAGCCGCCTAAAGAACTCGGTAAACCAGATAGAATGTATCCAGGTACGAATTATCGAGATTTTTTAGCACAAAAGTTAATCTGGACATTTAACTATAAGATTGGAGAAAAAAAAATAAACCATAACCACCAATTTTTTAACTCCGAAGGGACACGGGTGGGCATATAACATGTAGGGGTCACATTGTGCATATATGCACAGAATCTCGTAATGGGCTTTTTAAACCGGCATAAGTTAGCTTAAGTAATGGGATAGAAATAAATTCGGGGGTATTCGAGCATAAGGAATCCAATGGTGACCATAATAATTTTAAAATTTTCNATATTGTACAATTGAATCCCAATACTACCCTTACGATGCTCATACGTGCTACACATGGGCGTGCGTTTATGAAAATAAAACACTTGAAACTAAAGTCCTCAGAGGCTTAGTGGCCTTGCATTGAAACTTTGAGCAAAAATTTCAAAAAATATTCATTTGACAGACTGTCAGAAAATTTCCATCACAATTTTTTTTGGGGGCTAGCTAATAAACACACTTAGGAATTTTTCTCGGGTTTGCAAATGAATTGCACGGTTACCGGCTCGGGGAAAGTAATCCTTTTCTGAGCTAAAAGCCCAATGTTTCTTGTCGTTCTTCATTATTAATGAATTGTTACTTAAATTCCCAAACGCAATTAAGGTCACAATGAGTAGTTTTTATCCTCGAATAAGTATTGGTAAAATGGAAATATCGCCAAGTATTTCTCCATTTAATTCTTTATGGTGGACAAGGTAAATACGTAAATAAAAGTTGTCTCGTAAATAGGGGAACTTACTATCTGCTACTTAAAGTAGCAGTTGATGGGAGGTAGCTCAGGTACGTGTGATTCGACTGATCTGCCGACTTACTGTACTTTCAACATTAACTGTGTTTTTTAAGTTCTGCTTTGCCCCCAGTTCATTATAGCTCGCTGATTGAACTTTCCTTTGATGATAAAGCATATGCCGAGCTAGTTGCTCAAAGAGGTGACATTTTTGTACCAGGCATTGATCTCGTATTGTTCCGGGTTCGAATGGTTCGAAAGCCTCAACATGCAATGACGAATATTGTAATTCCGGTTTACATTCTAAGCTTGCTCGCATGTGTCTCGTTTTTAATACCGGCAACAAATGGGGAGCGAATAGGGTTTGTTATAACCATTCAACTTGCCGTCACATTCGTTACGCAAACAGTGGAGCAAGAAGCAGCGCCCTCTGGTGACTTACCCGAGCCCATTTTATTCATGTTTATCCGGTATGTTACAGGATAGGGTGCCCGAAATTTATGATGTGTATATATCGAGTGATACCGTGTGTCACGCACTTATTATGTTCGATTTTTGGTACTTTAACTCGCATGCGGAAGTGTGTATAAGTAGACACGCAACTGGTTTTTTTCGTCGATTTCAGGCATATGGAGGCCCCGTAGGGCAAAACGGGAATTGATGACCCCCCTCAACTTTTCGAGACAATTCGATTGACGGTGTTTTTTTGCGTAGGTTGGAGATTTTAAACAGCTCTCTAGGGGGCCCTGGTGGCCTAAATCCATTTCTGAATAGTCGGATCGACGTAGTTTGACGAGCTCTACAACTTGGCTCTATCAGTTTTTTATTGTCAATTAATGTGAGTTTTCTAAGTGCGTGTTTATTTACACGCATTTTTGCCTACGGTTTCCCAAAAACTCCTTCCCCCTAAGAGTTAACATATCAAAGCGACAGTATTACTGTGGGATAGACGGTAGATTTCGCCAATATACCGTGTGAATCAACTGCCACTATACAGGTTTAGCCTCATGAAAATCGGCTGAACGTTTCTAGAATAGAGAAATTTTCTTCTTTTTTTATTGCAATGGGGTGCTCCTATTTGACAAAATCATTTTAAAATAAGCCGACACGTTATACTAGAAACAAGCGGCCGATTTTCATGAGACTAAACCAGTAGTGGTAATCCAGATAAATTTTAAGGACATCTGTTCACAGCATTATGTGTGCTATCAATATCGCTTTCTGTCTTTTTCGTACAATACAAATGCGACGGAAAATCATTGCCAAAATGGATACAAGATGTTGATCAATTATTAGAAAGAATTTTCCGATGTAGATGTCGTAAAAATGAAGTAAATGATGAATTTTATGCGAAAAAAGTAATCATCGAGTATGATTGCGCAAAGAAAATGATTTTTATTGACAGAGTGTTTTTCGTTCTTTCTTCGATAACAACCGTCTTGTATATTGGATGGGTTAAGGGTTTTAAATGATAAGTTACTTAAAAAGCCCCCGTTTTTTATATATTTTTTAGTAAAAAATGAAACATTAGGGCGGAAAAACAGAAATCAGTAAATCAGTAAAACGCCACGCTAATAATTTTAAGCATTTCGAACAATTACTCATTTAGAAATCCGTCCGGGAGCACTTGAGCTTCTAGCGGTTCATCTCAAGTTTGTTATTAATTTATCGTAATACTTCTTAATTTGTAAAATATTTGAAACATTTTTGTGATCAAAATGCATTTAACAATTGAGACTTTACATTAAAGCGTAGGATAGAGGTAATTACGTCTGAAATTTACTAAAGAAAAATTCAAATACAAGCGGAAAATATAAACCTTAATTTTATTGCAACTCGCCGCTAGGATTTAGAGATCTTGGATCTCGTCGAAGATTGTTTTTGGTCGTCACGACCAGGTCGTGTCTCATTTGTCTCGATTTGTATAGTCAAATTGAGTTTTGTGACCCTTAAGATGCATTATTCGATGGTGTATCAGTACCCTGTTCTCAACTATGCGAAACCTGTTTTACGAAATGGATCCATTTGGTAAATACGTTCCAATCAACATCTCTGAAAAACAAATTATCATTGGTAAACGAAACAATAAAAAAATTTCAACTTCTTTTGAAAAGTTTTTTGCACAGAGCAAAAGGTCTAACATGCAGGAAATGGCGAGGTTTGAAACTGAGATGACAGTGGCTCTATGCAGCCTGCATAATGCAGGGTTTCAAAAGTTATTTTCCTCAAAATTTTTTACGATCTGCCAAGGACAGTTGAGTAGTTATTTTTTAGACAAGTACGACATTGTAGTGAAGTTGAGCTTTTTTTTCAATTTCAGCTGTAAAATTGAGGAAAGTTTTAGGGGCAAGCTTTTCTTGTTCAATTTTTGGCGAGTCTGGCCTAGGGTTGCCGAGCGAGAATTGAAAAGTGTATTTAAAGAGCGTACAACAAGCTAAAGACTTGAAAGTTGAAGTCATGGTACAGTTTTGCACGTAGAATCCGATAAAAGAATAAAATTCGAGGGGTTTTGTGATGTCCGGAAGATATCGGTTTTTTGCCGGTTTCTCGATTACCGTTAGGAGTTTTTTTTGAAAATTTAGCTCTAGAGTGAAAAAATTATCGAGAATTTTTTTTTTAACGAAAGCTCTCGACGAGTTGGTTCTGATTAACATATCTAGAATATCACACCGAATTTTACGCATTCAGGAATCACCTTTTAGAATATAGTAACGATACCGTCATGATTCATAATTTTTTTTTTCACAGCATCATCTAAGTCCACCAAAATTACACCTGCAGGCAAAATTTCAGCTCCCTGCGACAATTTTTGATTTTTCGCTCGGCAACCCTAGTCTGGCCCTAAGTCCTTCTCATTGTCAAGAGACTCCCGCGCTTCTGGTATGTTCTTTTTTCGTTGTTAAAATCCACAATTTTACGCGAAAAACAAAGTTGGAAATGTCCCAGTCAAAAACAATTTTCTATCGGTACATTTTTTTGTATTTCAGTCGCGTAAAGTCATCACGATATAACAAAGAAGCATGAAAACTCGGAGCAAACTCGAAAAATAGGCGTTATCTCGAATTAGGTCGTGCCGGCTAGACATAATCATTTTGTACTGCGTTTAAGGTTTATAAAACGGAAACACGTTTGATGGCAGTTTAATGCCAAACGTTGCTATAATTGGGCAGCACTTCGTATAACTAAAAACTAAAAAATCCACTTTTTAATTGCCACTCTGAAGGGGGTTGGTGTTTTTAGTAAATAATAAAGGATGTTTATATTCCTGTCCAGAATTCGATTAATCTGCTTAATTAATGCGGTAGTTATTAAGATAACATTAGTGTTCAAAATAGGCGACTGAGAGGCCGCCTTTATTACGTATTATTTTTGGTGTTTGTGTCCCGTTTACACCTACGAGAATTTTAATCCGCTAACGTTTTGTATAAAGTACAAAAAACGCTCAAAAATAATTGTCATAGTTTAGAAAAAGTTTTGAAAGTAACAGGACAGAGTCAACACGAATCGTTCGGCTAATACGAACATAAGAGAACGTATGGCAAGCAAGAAACAAGTTTAAGAGAAAAAATGGTAGAAAAATGTTAGAATTCGGTTAAAGTTTTAGAAAGTGAGATGTTTAAAATCGTGTGATGAACTCCCTCTTATCCCCTCAGTAGGGGTTGGAAGAGCAATTACACCAATAAACAGCTTTTTAAATTCGAAAATTTGTCTAGCAGACGAAATTAAGGGGACTTCTCGGATTTTGATGAACTAAAGGATTCAATATTGGTTTATTTAAGGCCGGCACTTTTAAGCAATACTATTCTATGGTAGAATTTATACCTAACACTTATGTATTCAAAGTTCAAACCAGTTCTTAGTATAAATTCATGAATTTGCTTAAACTTGCTCAAATTTGCTCAAACAAAAAAAATAAACAATAGTTTATTTAGTTTGTAAAAAAACTACTATTATACGCATATGTTGTATGCGGTCAATAACGGAATTGACTTTTTTTAACCTGACTCGCAATCATACGCTAAAACGTGAGCCTAAATCGTCAGATAATTTATGTGGTTAAAATGGAAAGAAACAGTCTTAGGCTGAGACTTATAAACATCGATTTGCACGTTAAAGACCTTTTTTTACAAATCTAATAATTTTGAGACCGATTTTGTGAGTTTCGTCACACATTTGTACATTGCCTGGCTTTTCTCGGAAGTGCCAGCAATTCAAATTTATTACTTAACCGTAATGACCAGATTTTTTGGTATTTGAAGGGAATTAAATACATAGAGAGTGAAGTATGGGAAATATACTTTTTCGCGCTTTACTAATAAAATCGAGCAAGTGATGAACATGGTCTATTTCCCCCTTATAGAAAACAAGGGACGGCAAGTAACCGCAAACTATAGCTTCTGATTTTTTGTATACAAAAAAAGTTATGCAACCTGTAATTTTTATGTTTTGCTTGCTATAAGAGTAATTGGTAGCACATATGTCAGGGCCGGTTCACAAAAACAATTGTCGAAATTCCTACACGATGTAAGTATGTGTTCTCAAAACAAATTCTACATTGGGTTGAAAATTGTGTACTTTTCATAATCTAGGAAATCGACTGTCTTCGAGACAGCTTAGGGATCCGTTAATGTCAATAACGTTTACCGGAAGTCGTCTGAGCAAAGTAGTTGCGGAACAAGGATAATAACGTCCGATTTGATAAAACACTATAAACAGATATGCCGAGATAACTCCACATTAACCAACTAGGTCTTAAAACATAAAATACTAGACCGTTTTCGGTAAAAGACGAGTAAGGGTTACTAGTAAAATGTTTCGTCCATGGTTTGCTCTTTAGTGAAGTTTATAGGTGCCTTTCTACATGTATCCTTACATATCAATGATGTCATATCATAGTGAATTCTAGTATCTGTATTACACCACTTGCACCGTTATCTGACCAACAATTTTGCCGCAAAACCTTTTGTTACGTAATAATGTTCAGATAACGGCACAGTTATTAACATATAATTTATATATGATATAAAGATAGGGATTTTTGTAAAGTTACTGCTCAAAATTCTGACTCGATAAATCCGACGATTCCGGCACGATAACGGCGCAGCGGGTGTATATAAAAAGCTTTAGAGAACCAGGGACCAATTTCAAATCTTTTTCAATCTCCGACTTTATTTTCAATTTAATTGAATATTGGAAAATTATCCAAAACATGACAACACGATATATCTAATACACAGGGTGCGCAGTTAACCGCCACCCTCTTAACCGCCACTTTTGCAGTTAACCGCCAGTAAGGGGTCCCACTATTTTCCAGCGATCACGCCTACGCCCTGCGCAGTTAACCGCCAGTTTACAGTTAACCGTCATTTGGAATTTTCACTTATGTTGTACTTTCCATAAATTTTGGGTAATTTTGGTGAAATATTGAGCCTGAGTGACAGTTTTACTAATTTTTTTAATGATCAATGCTTTTTTTATACAAAGTTTTCGTCAATTTACTTTGTTAGGTTAGTTCAAAAAACTATTTTTTTTATTCCGTACATACCCTTTGTTTATAACAGCCATGCCTTAAAAATGATATACTGACGTTCTATAAAATTGAAGTTTTTTTTTAATTGTTAATTTCACATATTTTCGAAAATATTTTAAATATATAGTAGTTTCAATTTCCGTTTTTTTTTTGATTATGTTTCAAATTAAAACTTGTTTAAAACTTTTATTTCAATTTATTAAATTCAAATATTTTAATTTAAAATTTTTAAAATTCAAATATTTTAATTTAAAATTTTTCATACGATAATTTAAAATTTTTCATACGATAATTTAAAATTTTTCATACGATAATTTAAAATTATGACTCATCCTTTTTGGGTTTTTTTCCCCAAATTGTCCAATTTTCATTGGTCAAAAACGTTATTTTCCGTTAACCGCCACTTTGACCCTTATTTGCAGTTAACCGCCACTTTTTCCAAGTAAATCGCCTACGCACTGCGCAGTTAACCGCCACTTTTGCAGTTAACCGCCAGTTGAGGACGCCGCGAAGGGTGGCGGTTAACTGCGCATCCTGTGTATCACTATTATAAAAATATAATGCCGTAATATTATATTTATTACAACAATTTAATAAACACAATATAAATTTTGGTCAAAATATTAAACAAAACGTAACAAACATCGCGGTCTTGTGTTGTGATGTTTCTTTATCAATAAGGTACAAAACTTTCCAATCGTGAATTAATCCTGTTTTTATTGCACTGAGCAGTAAAGTCCAAATCATTTTAGCTCAATGAAGTCCAGATTTTGTTTTATTTTGAGAATAGCTACAAATATACTTTCACAAATACGTCGTTGCACGTTTTCGCTGGTATTTGAATCACAAAATTTTTTGAGATTTGTGCGAGAATGACGTAATGCAGAAAAACACATGTTGTGTTTTATCAATACAAGTATTGGAGTGGTAGTCCCACCAGACAAATCTTAAATTGAGTTGTTCTAAAAAACACTGCTTATTATGTTGTTGTGTTTTCATTTAGAAGGACAAGGAAACTGTAATTTAGCCTATGATTACTTAACTCGCAGGAATAATCATGTCACATGGTCTATGTGTCTTTTACATGAGGCTCTTTATGGGCAATTTTGTTTTGTTGCTGACTCTCCCTCATTATTTGACAAAATTGGATTATCGGTATTTTTAGTCAATTTGAGAAACCTGAAATCTGGTAAAAAAATTTACATACGCTAGAAATTCGACACTTCTCGGTTCAACTTTCGCAAAGACAATATAAAGAAGTTTTTCATAGTATTTTCAAAAAGACGTTAAGATCTGAAACAAATTGTATTGCTAGATCTAGTTTGTTGACTTTGTGAAGTTTCTGAATAATATGATGACGATGATTCAATTAGTCAACCTTTTCGTAATGGTGTATTCATCAAGTAAGTGACTTCTCAACTGCACTGACTGAAACAAACTCCTGATACTTATTTAGATATAAAAATATTCCATGGTGAAGAAAATGTAGCAATAACTAACCCAATTGGTGCAATTTATAAACCTCGTGGTCAGCCATTAGGCGTGAGGAAAGGGTTTTTATAAGATACACAAAAGGCGCCATTAACCGGCCACAAATTTTTTCAAAAACTGACTGGAAAACGGTCGTCAATACGCAGTCGTTAAAAATATTACCTATGAACACAATTTGGTCCAAAGGTGGTCGGTTAACCAATCGCTGGTGGAAGACGCATGTCGTGTAATTTGTTTTTGTTTAACCAGTGAACTCCATAGGTCCACGTTTAGTACCGTTTTAGTTTCTCATATAACCATCATCTTTTTGTCGGAAATATATAAACACCCGACTAAGTAAAATGTATGACGGAAAAACAAATGATTTGGATATGTATCATTCGGCTCTCGATGCGCAATCAATGGCGAATAAAGGCGTTAAAATAACTTTTTTGGAACGTGTTGGGATCAAAGAAATTCGAATGATTACACGAACTTAGGCTTTTCAAATCAAACAACGAAATTACAAATAACAGAAATATAATCATTTTGTCTACTATCTACTTTTAAAAACTCTGAAGTATTCAAAAATAATATAAAGAAAACATGAAGGCCATTACGTTTTCTATAAGTCAAAAAAACCTTGATAACACTTAACGACTAACCCTACAGGTGCCCTGTTTAAGGTTGTGGTTTTTGTTTTACTTTTTCGCGGGTTTGAAAAGCTTACTTGAAGCCAGAGTCGTGCTCGAAAACGGTACAAGAACGTTGTAGTATATGCGGATGGAGTCGTGATTGCTTCAACCCCTAGTGACCTCGAATCTCCGCCAAGGATCATCAAGTTCTTAGAAATGTATGGAAAGAAACATGTTGAGATTGAGGCGAAAGAAATTCGAATCATGTTTGAAGATCGGACAGCACCCGCGCAGATAACAGAACTCTACATTGATTATATCGATCTCCGTAAGTAATTATTTTCTTACGACTGAAGTTTTTTGAATCACATTTGTTGAACATAAGGACGAATGTTTGGATACTTAAAGACTTACAAAATCCGACTTCAAAAATCGATTTTTTTTTAGCGGAGTAGGTATAAAATTATCTTCTCATTAGAATTTTTAGCCAGGAGAAAATAATATGTCTAATATGATTAACGTAAGAATTCACGGGTTCGTCTTAAACCAAATTGAAACAATTTGGCTTCTAAATGTGCAAAAAAAATAAACAAAAAAAGTATTTAAGTTCAACTCAATGACCAGTTTTCCAAAAAAAAATACAATTTTTTTACTCCAAACAATTTCTTTCATCCTCCTAATAAAATACAAATTGAACTTTTTAAGGGTGAGTTTTTTTTTCGCTCAATAAGGTCGAAGGGTCCAATTTTGTGACGTGTTTTTTTAACATATAATTCGCATTTTTTGTGATGCAGAAGCCCTTTTAACATTTCGATATTAAGTTTTTTTAAGAGGGTAAAGATTACTTTGAAATATATACCGTAAAATTTTATTGTTTCAGCTAACGAACAAATCTTCTCAGAATTTACGCCTCATCAGTCTACTGGGAGTATAAATGTTCAGCGTCGACAACCGCTTGATAGCAGTATAAGTCAAGTATATAACGGAAAGGAGACTTTTGTGGACAAGGGGCTCGCCTGGTTTTCCAACATGGCAAATTTTGCTAATCCACAGCGATGGCCATCATTTTCGCAACCTACCAAAGTGATGCCCACTCTAGTCTTGCGTTAGAAACCACAAACATATTTTTTCACTCAAAATAATAAATTGCACCGACCCAAGGGAGCCCTTATTGTTACGCACGATCTTTTGGTACCAAAGCTTCAATCTGTACTGAATTCTTATTGTGGTACTTAAACTTCTTTTTGTACTAAAACTTTAGATGGTACGGAGCCAGTACCAAAGTAAGTTTCATCACCAAAAGAACCGTAGTACCAATTAAAGTTTTCGGTACCAAAATACCGCGTGTACCAAAAAAGGCGCTTCCCCGACTCAAGTGGTCTCATGTCGTAAATCAACGTATAATTTCAGCGCTACTTTCTCACCTCATTGTGTGCCTGTGCGTTGAAATGATATGGTAAATCTTTTTTCGAACAGTAATTTTCTCAGTACCAAAGAAAACATTTCTAACACAGTTTGAGCACTTCCAATTTGGGAAATTTGGACAGAATGGGACGCGTGTTCAGTGACGTGCGGCGAAGGTGAAGAAAGACGCTCCCGAACTTGTAGTACGGACGGCAAGTGTACTGAAGACAATATTGAAATCAGACAATGCAATGAAGGTGCATGCCCTGCACAACCACTATCAAATTTCTGGAATAGTGGATTTTTAGCCAACTATGGATCCAGGATAAGGATGATAATCACTATCTAAGAAACTCGAAATCGCCAGAATTTTATATATCTGAATGTTCCAAATTATTTCGCTAATTGCTCGAAATCGAAAAGAATTAAACTCGATCGGAAGTGTTCTCACGAAATAGCCTTTGTTTACATCCCTGATTCAGGACAGATCATCGGTGGCCAACCATGGTGAACTCGAAATCGCCGAGCAAAACGCTGCATTCTCAACAATTTAACTCACCACTTAATATGAGATTGTTCTCAAGTAAATCCGAATGGGGCAATTGGGAAAATTGGGGTTCATGCTCAGTAACGTGCGGTTAAGCTGTTCAAAATTAAAAAATTCTAGATAATTTTTTTGAACCTGGGAGAAAAATTGTGGATACTCAATGAATAATCCAGACAAAAGTATGATCAATGTTGTTTTTTCTAGATGTATGATTAAACTAAAGCGTATTAATAACTACTCACCTGCCGGTTTATTCGCCTACTTTCGCTTTCCAAAACCAGCCGGATAAAGTCGCATGTAGCGAATACATGCACAGGGTAACTGGACAATATGGGAAAAAGGGGCTGGATCAACCAACGAAAAGGCAAAGTGGCCGAATAAAACCTCAGGCGGCGTATAATACAAGTAAAGTGCGTAGTTTTTACCTAAGTTTAAAATATTAGTTTTAAATACAGTTGGTGACAAAGTGACAAAGTAACAAAGTGACACTTTGGTTTTCGATTTTTGTGACAAAAACTGTCATTTAGTTCCGTCACTTTTGCCCATTTTTGCCCACAGAACTTCGAAAAAGTATTACTTCATTCCGAACTGTAGACGAAAATATTTAAGGATAAATTGCTTTGAAATTACAATGTTTGTAAATAAATATTAAAGATATTTGTACAGCCAAAATGTAGTGAAGGGAAGACTAAACGCCACCGTGAATGTAGCGCAGAAGGAAAATGTCCGGGATCAAACGTAGAAACTGAAACGTGTTCGGAAAAAGATTGTCCGATGATTCGACAAATAGATCCTTATAATCAACATAAGTGGCCAGTTAATTACCGAAATCATCCACGACAACAATTTTGGCCGACATTCCAGCAAGACGCGCCTTTTCCAACAGCATATAAGTCACGTGAGTCTACTGGACCAAACATCCGGCACGGCTTTTGTGAGCCCTTTTACTAATAAATTATTATATTCTCCCAGAAGTCGACCTTTTAGCGATATCAATAATACAGGAACCAATTGGGACTACGATCTACCACAGTTTGAACCATACTGTAGTTTTAAATGTCAATAATATTGTTCAAAAAGCCGCTTATTTTGCGGATTCTTATTTGACGAGACCTAGAGGTGCACCTCTGGATTCATTTGTTGAAATTTTTGCACAGTTTTCGAAAATACAGTCCTCGTTCCCTTATTGGCCGCCGTTCCCTTGTGGGCCGCGATTTTTTCGATTTGAAAAACTGTCCCTTATGGGCCGCGATTTTTTCCGTCTATATTTTTTCCAGCTTTCTATCTATTTTCAAACGTATATTATGTTGTATTTTTGCATAGTTTTCGAATATACAGTCCTCATGCCCTTGAGCGGCGAGCTCAGTGTAAATATAACGACAGTTACGTTATGTTTACTCGATCTGTGATATCAAGTAAACATAACGTAATTTATCACTACAGTTCCCTTGTGGGCCGCGATTTTTCCGTCTATATTTTTTCCAGCTTACTATCTATTTTCAATTCTCTATATTAATATTATTTCATATTAATATTAAATTTAGCAAAATCGTCGCATTTAACCGTTTTTAATCATTTTTAAGCCGAATGGGGCAACTGGAATGATTGGGACGAGTGTTCGGTCACATGTGGTCATGGGGACAAAATTCGATCGCGAATTTGTTCGCCACCCGGTAGCTGCACTGGACCAAGTCGTCAAATTCAGCCATGCCAACTCGCCGAATGTCGAAGTATCTATGGCCAGAATTTTGGATGGCCACAAAACATGCAAAATTTTGGTGGACAAAATTTTTGGCCAAGTATGAGGCAGCCGACGACAACATCTCAAGCACCAACAACTCAATTACGTATGTTTTAAACAGAGTAATTTGGTACTAAATTAATTTTGTTAGCCGTCTGGGAAAATTGGTCCCAGTGGACAGACTGTTCGACAACATGCGGCGGCGGTGAGCAATTACGCGGCCGCCGTTGTACCATAACGGGAATGTGCCCAGGTTCCGTGAGCCAACAACGACGATGTAATAAACAAAATTGTGCCCCAGATAAGGTTTTTAAAGTGAACATGTGTTTAATGTATGAAAGCTTAAGCGAAAAATTTGATGCTTAACAAAAATACAGTATGAATACAGTATTAGGTATAATAACGAGCTTCTCACTTTTGTGTTTTAAGCTTTTCAGAAAACAAATTTCCAGAAAAAAGAAGCACGCTAATTCACCCGATACTGTAACTGCATCTTTACATGAGAGTTTTTTGGACGATTAAATTACAACATTGTGAAAAATATCAGAGTTTTTATTTTATTTTTTTTTGTTTTAAAAACCACATATCCAGACGTTTTGTACAACTGGCCGGCCAATTTTATGGGACAAATAAACTATGGATCAGAGAAAATCGAACTTCCAAATACTGACATTAAGCCGATCGATAAGGAAGATCTTTTGGAACCAATCGTACTCGAAGATTCGTCTCGCGCTTCCCGAAAGGTTTCTGGCTGTATGAAAATTTACGACAGATTGAATATCAGATCAAACAACCTTGTTAATTTTGGAGATGTTCAGTCGAGAGTTTGAACTATAATAGGTCCAGCTAAAACTATGGGTGATATCGTCAATTTCTTTTGCTCAAAAACTTGAGGGAGATTTGAGTTATTCGTTCGGTCCGGTCGACTAATTTACACAAAAAAAAACGCAAAAGACCCTTCTGGAGAGATGGCCAACATTATATCAGTTTGGGAAGGCCGTGAGAACCTTTACCCATCCTTTGTCAATAATTTCTAATTTTTGTCGGAACCCTTTCAGATAATCGTAGTATTCGGGCTTTTTTTGTGTTCTTTTACCAAATTTTCATTTTTAATGTACATTTTTATTTTTTAATGTACATTTTCATTTTTAATGTTGGCTAAAAATCTGATTGGAAATTTTAGCTCCCTTCAAAAAAATAGTAATTCCTACTGTGCTTTGAAATGCCCGGCTTTTCCATATCCATACACACCACCTAACCATCTTACTTAACACCATTTGGATTAACAGTTTGCAGTTGACTTATCAGTTTCTGTTTAATTAACACTTTGTTTGTCCTTTTTTGTCTTGTTTTTCAGCATTTCGGCCTACGCACTACCCATTTAGCTTAAGAGTTTGCATTTGACTTAACAATTTGGACATGAATTAACACCTTTTTTCGGAAAAAAATTCGCTAAGTCACATGGTTAGATGGTGTTTAACGATTTTTTGATTTTTTCGTTAATTAAATTAATTTTTATCATTTTTGTATAGCACTTGCTCATTTTATTCGTCAATTTGGAATTTAAATGTAGAGAAAAAGCTTATTTGCATTTGAGTTAACACTTTTTTTGTTTCAAGTTTTCCAGGGTTTTAACCTACGCACTAGCTATGTGGCTTAACAGTTTTCATTTGACTTAAAAAATTGCATTTGAATTAACACCTTTTTTATGGAAAAAAATGTGTTAAGTCAAATGGTTAGGTAGTGTAGTAATGGATTTTGTGAAAAAAAAAATAAATTTTTTCTCCATTCTCGACCATAATGTACTATGCAAATTAGAAAATCCCGCTATCTTCTATTAGTATCTGATTTAACTACCCCGCTATCTTCTATAGTATCTGATTTAACTACAAACTGAAACCAATCAGTTTCTTGTTTTTGTTTTTAATGAACTAAACTTTGAGAAAAAAGGGGTGACTTTCACTTAACCGTCAAACTTCACTCTCAAACTCGATACAGACTATTGACGAGTGCAGCGAAAAGTGCTTCGAGAATGTGAATTGTGTCGCGTTTGTTCACGAAACGATACCGAAAGTTTGCTGGCTGAAATCGGGCATTACAGATATCAGCCATTTCAAAGGCCTAACTGGTGGTCATATTTGCAGTCACCAGCCGCCTAAAGAGCTCGGTAAACCAGATAGAATGTATCCAGGTACGAATTATCGAGAAATTTTTTAGCACAAAAGTTAATCTTGACATTTATTTATAACATCAGGCTTGATAGTCAAAAATATGTGATTATTTAGACAAAGGATCCGCAACATCCATATCGAACAAAACACCAGAAAATTTAACCGATGTCGGCCGATGCACCGGGTCGAATAAAATAAAATATTGGAAGGGAATTTCGTTTCAAAAAAGCAACTCCAAATTGCGATATGCGCTTTCCACACAAAGTTGCGCCGACCGGTGCTTTGCCGATAAGGGATGTAATGGCTTCACCTATGCTCCAGAAAGTAAACTATGCTGGTTGAAGGAAGCTGTTTATGAGACAAGTCGAGAAAATGATGTTGTAAGTGGCGCAAAATGCAGCTATATGTCTTCGAAACTCCCTTATCATCCGCATACTGGCATTTTTCAAACAGGTAAATACACATACTGTTTTTGAAAACACACAAGCTGCGCCGTTATGTTACAAAACCAAAAAAACGTGTAACATAACGGTGCAGTGCGTGCTTGATTACGCTGGAACACATCAAAAAATGTATAAGCTGTAATATAACGGATCTTACGGGAAAATATTACGCAATACGTGTTTGTTTTGTACAAATTGTAACAAAACGAAAAATAGTGATTACGTAACTAGAAAATATTACGCAATGTGTGTTTTTTTGTATAAATTTTATCATAACGGAAAATAGTGATTACGTAGCTCAAAAATATTGCACAGTACGTGTTTTTGTACAAATTGTAACATAAAGGAAAATTGTAACATAACGGCGTAGTGCGTGGGCGATAATGCTGAAAAAATTTTTGCAACAAAATTGTTACATCACGGGACGAACGGGAAAAACAGTAATATAACGGGTTGTATCATAACGGCGCACCTGGTGTAACATATAATTGAACTGTTATAATGTTAAAAGTTCAGGTACTCAAGCTGTCTTCCCTGTCGTTAACCCGAGCCTGAAGACGACACTTAATCCCCAAGAAACTCTGAAGATCACACCGTCTCGAACAACTCCAAGTGCCAGAACCCAAATGACTATACCACCCACTGGGCACACAGGTTAGAAATAAACAGAATAATTGCCTCAAAATAATCTAAGCAAGTTCACGAAGAAACCAGAAATTAATTTATGAAATCTCTAGTTTGCAGTGGAGTGAAAAAACTAAAATATTGGAATGATGTTGCGTTTACTGGTGGCCTAGACTTGCGCAAAACATGGTTCACGCCCTCTGTCAAAAAGTGCGCGGCAAGTTGTCTAGATGACGCGGAATGTAAGACGCAGGGTTCAAGATCACCTAATTAATATCACTTTAATCTTTATTTTCACCATCGGATGCGTTAACCTGATGTTATTTTGAACCCTCATAAGACATTTCAATACGACAAAGGCGTCTGCTGGCTCAAAGGCGGACTCACAACATTCTCATCAGTGAAAGGTGCAGTCAGTGGAATCAAGTGCAATTTTGATTCAGTGAATGCACCAACAATATCACCGTCTGGAATATATGGATCAGGTATGAATCATAGGGTTAGATATTTAGCTGAGACAAAAAGACTTGTTAGTCACAAGTTGTGACTTTATTCAACATGAATTTTTAATTAAAAGCATTTAATACTAATAGGGTGTGTACTACATAATTAGTGCAACGTGACGTTTATCTCGTACTAACTGCCTCATAAGTATGTTCCAGAACATGTTAATGATGCTACAGTCCTAGTTTCCCGAACGGTTGGGTTCATGGACAAAAAACACCCGTTTCGGGGACATCATGCATTTTTAACAAAAAATGGGGTGTATTTTTGCCACTTGGAATCGCAAAAAAAAACAGGATTTTTGGCTGGTTTCATCACCGTTTTGAACGCCTCAAACCTGCGGTGGTCGCAACAATTAAAACTATAGTTACGTTTTGTATAAATAATCTTTTTTTAACGGACCGGGTTGGCTCAAATATGATAAAATGTTTCTTAGTTTAACTGTTTTTGTACAAATTTTCAAGTGCAAATTTGAACGTGACCCCTTTTTACATTCAATTTGATCTTTATCTATAGAACACGTCGATAAAAGTAGTTTGGCGCAAAAAGAACTGAAACCCGTCATACAGGCAGAAAATTCAATTTCAAGTTCTCCATTCGCGCACAATAGTTTCCAGAAGAGATTGCAAAATCTTGTTCCAGTAGATGGTCATCAGAATGTTGGCCGGGCGGAACATCGCTATCAAAATGTCGTTTTAACGCAAGATCAATATCCAACTATTGGCTCTAAACACGATCATTACGAAAATGAGGCACTATTGCACAATAGTTATGATAATATTTTCTCAGCGCACAATAATTTCGAGAATGGCCCCAGAAGACAAGATCGCTACCAAAACGCGGTCCCAACGCTAGGCTGTCCAACTCAATTGTACTTTTTCAACGCGAAATATTTGTTAAAAATAATCAATAATAAAAACATAAATTTAATCAGATTTTTGCTTCAAAAATGTAAATTATTATGAAATATTATAAGTTATAATTTATAACACCATGTTAAATTCCGTTCGCTATTCTAACCACCTACCCAATTGAGGTAGGACGTTGGCGAAAAACGCAAGCTTACTACTAATTAAATACACAGGGTAGCCCATTAACCGGCACCTCGCCTACGCATGTCTACGTTAACCGGTCTTAAAAAATTTTTCTGCCGGTTAAACGGTTGCCCTGTCAATATAAAATTTTCAAAATCCCTGATAGAAATTACAAAAAAAAAAAATGAATTGGTGTTGGACAGCCCACCTTACGCTAGAAAAATACCATAACCTCGGCCAAATTCCGGATCGATACGCGAAGCCTACGCAAATATCGGACAAATATCAAAATATTACTCCAACACAAGATAACCACGACAATGTGGTTCAACCATACAAAGTTCGACAAAATAATCTTCCAATGCAAAATACATATCCTAACGTTCTCCCAACAGGTAGACCACGCATGGCGCTACCACGTCACTGTACACAGCTATCGTAACACAACAGTACATTACAGTATCATAAAACAATCAGTTGAAAAAATGATTCAAAAATGTGACACATAACGGTGACAAACGATATCACAGCGTTAAACTTCTATTTCAGTTGCGCGGAAGACTGGAGACTATGAAGAAGAACTTTCTTTTGCTGATAAATTGCTACTTGAAAGGTTACTGGGTCCTGATGGGGTTCGTGAAATAACCATTAGCACCAACAAAGAAAGCGGAAATCGTCGAACTGAAACAGAGACTATTGAAAACATCATAAAACCAGGTACCGTGGGTAGATCAATTCTGGGACGCATTCAGACGTTTAACTCGAGAGGGTCACATGAGTTCGTATAACAATTATGTAACACTACGTGATGATCATCATACATGCCTGATATAGCCGTTTTTAAAGGAAAAAATTATTTGCAAAAAAGAATACATCTAGACCAATAAAAAAATAGCCAGATGTCTCCTAAGTAATGTCAGGAAGATTTTTGAAAACGTTTTTTCTGACTTTTGGTCAAAAACTATCTCCATGAAAGTTGGTTTTACCGGTCTATCAGCGTTGTTTGATTTGAGGCCGTTATGATAAGATATGACGGCAAAACGATCGTCTCACAGTGACCCCCAAGAGTTAACCTGAAAATATCCAAGACTGGGACGGTTTTTGATGAAAAATTGGAATCCAATTTCACGACGGAAAACTGTAATTCTGGGACGGTTTTTTTTTGTGGAAAATCCAATTCTGGGACAATTTTATTCCGGAACGATAGTCCTATTAGGTATATGCTACAGATATTTATACTTTCAGCATGTTTGTCTGAAAATCAGAATTCTGATACCGAGAAGATTTTTGGCATTGTTGTGAGCAAGAGATTATCTCAAAAAAAAATGACGGCATATACCAAAAAATCGCTCGTTCATAACTAAACTCAAAATCAGGACGGTATGATTTAACTAAGACAGGGATCCACAGGTTCACCACAGCAACCTTTTCGAATGCGTGACATATTTGTGACATTTCAGGCGAAGATTGTACGAGCAAAAATGCTCTGGAATATTGGATTGGATACGAGTTCACATACAGTGCAATTTACAATTTAAATGACGGGAAAAAAGCTATTTTCCACCAAACGAAAGATTGTGCAACACTGTGTCTCCGAACAAAACAGTGCAAAGCATTCGAGTTCATTGAAGGCACCGGTGAATGTTGGCTAAAAGATGATGGTATTAAAACCGCGAGATTAGTGGCCGCCAAAACCCCAAAGACAAGCGGCCTTAGATGCAATTTTTACTTGTTCCAGACCGTTGAACAAGAACCGAACGGGGCTGTACAAATAAGCGGTAAATATGGTCATCTAATATCCAGTTTATATTGTCTTGTCGTTTAACAAAGAAAACACGTATTTCGCAATTTTTTCGAGTTACGTAATCCCTATTTTCTATTATCTTGTGGTCGCCAACGCAATTTACACCATACGCCTACACAATGTACCTTTATCTTGGTAATATGACCTTATTTTCCGTTATCTTGTTTCAATTTAGCCCCAAGCTTTGCTAAGATAAAGGTACAGCTGGTGTACTTTGAATACGTTGAAAATTTTAATACTATTTTTTAATTTTTTTTTCACATGTTTCAGATCTCCCATGTTCGCAAGGAGCTGGAATGAAGTACTGGACAAATTATACTTTATCCGCGAAGAAAATTGGCGATTTAAATAAAGGCGAATTGATTACGAAAACGGGTGAAGATTGTGCCATGGAATGTATTCCACAATATGGTTGTATAGCGTTTACATGGGATGCTCCGACCGGTGAATGTTGGTTAAAGGATTGGCGCGTACAGGGCGTCCAAATGATGCCAATTGACTATGATGGGGCGAGTGGTGTACGATGTAACATTACAATGCATAATCCAGCAAAGGGTAGTCAAATGTGAGATTAACT
>SCLG01000284.1:0-17376 GCA_004367875.1 Oikopleura albicans | reverse complement strand
TAGCGTTTACATGGGATGCTCCGACCGGTGAATGTTGGTTAAAGGATTGGCGCGTACAGGGCGTCCAAATGATGCCAATTGACTATGATGGGGCGAGTGGTGTAAGATGTAACACTACAATGCATAATCCAGCTAAGGGTAGTCAAATGTGAGATCAACTCCAAACATCACGGGTCGATATCGCCACAGTCCGTGGCCCACGGAGTATGTGAATCGCAAAAGTTAATGCTCCCATAATATACATTGCTTATAATTAAGTTGAGAACTGTTTTGGCCATTGTACTCAGAATCAAAAATTAGAAATTCTACAGTAGAATATATTATACAGTCCCTACCTCAAAATCGTTACGCTGAAAATCGTTACGAAATGACGTCATACCTCAAAATCGTTACGATTTTTTTTTCGTAGTCGTGGTACTCAAAATCGTTACGATTGTTTTTCACATGTTATTTTGTACATTGTCCGGAGTTTGAAAATGAATAAACTTCATAAAATATTCAATGTTTCTTTGTTATATACTCTAGTATGTATGATTGTTAATTGTTCGTTTTTGTTTTGCTTAAAAACCGACAAGGTATGAATTTTAACGTAATCGAGTGAAAATCAGGAGATTTCCATACGATTTTCCCAAAAGAGTTCTGGAGGGCCTATGGTGCCAATTCTCATGCGACTTTGAGATTTTCTTATGACAACCTTAAAAAACGCATAAAAAAGTGAAAATATCATTTAACCCCTAGATATCGTGTTTTTCGTTTGGCCTTTATCATAATTTATCACGTGACCCGTTGAACGTGGCGCAAATCTGACCTTGGTCCCTATATTCTATTTTTTGATTCTGTGTACAATGGTCAAAACAGTTTTTGTTTCGAAAATTTGACCTATCCATTTCTTGTTTTTTTTCAAATATTAGTGGTCTTAAAGTTGTCTTAAAGTTGTATTAAAGACGATAGATAACTGTTTACCACCCCTATGAAGTCCCATTGGCTGCTGACAAAGTCATCACAATGGACAATATTCAAGCACTAGAGGTTTATGAAATTGAAAATTCAAATGCGCTAAACGGAATGCAGACAACAACTCCTCGATTTGTTCCCGCATCGCCATCAACTCCAAGAGATTCTTTTGATGATACTTGGGACGTGCCGGTCAGTGAACCTTTTAGCCGTTGGTCGGCGCCTACTTGGAGCAACTGGAGCGGGTACGATGAATGTTCGACGACTTGTGGCCGAGGGGAACAAATCCGCTATCGAAAATGCAATGCGCCGCTAAGGGTTAAGAACACATGCGAAGGACCAGATAGCGAAAACAAATCGTGTAATCTTGGCGATTGTCCAAAATCGAGAATCGAGTCACAAGAAACTAGTCAACTTGAAGAAAATACGAATTTCGCGTTTCCTGGAAAAGTAAAGGTGAGTTTTTGTCACAAATTATTTTCCGTGCTTCCGTTTTGTCAAACATTTTCAACTAAATTGTTTCATTTCAAAAGTTTGAAAAGCAGTCAGATTTTGACTATTTGTGGAACGCGCTAGTTCCAAATCCAACAAGTCGATGGGAAGCGCCTATCTGGAGTCAATGGAGTGCTTACAATAAATGTTCGGTCACGTGCGGCGTAGGTGAGCAAATTCGATCGCGAACGTGCCCAATTAGAGACCGGTGTGATGGGCCAGATAGCGAAAACAAATCATGTAAACTCCGAGCTTGCGCGGGACTCCTCAAAGAACAAAAGTCGGTTGTTCAACACGCATTAGAGAAAAAAATAATTTTGCTTTGTTCTCCTTGATTATTATTATAAATGAAACAAATTGGTTAAATATCTCAAGATTTTCGTATTATGGATTGAAAACTCAAAAAAATATACTTTTAAAACAAAAAATGGAGTGAAAAAAAAGTTTTTTGTTGTATACAGTGAGTTGCTGAATACGGGCTTGATGAATTAGGGTCGATTTTGCTAAATACGGGTCGCTTTTTTTCGAGAAAAAATTAATTGCTCCAAATGTAGGTCCTGATTTTAATATTCTTTCCAATGTTAGTAGTTTTNAGTTCTGGAGGGCCTACGGTGCCAATTCTCATGCGACTTTGAGATTTTCTTATGAAAAGCTCAAAAAACGCATAAAAAGTTGAAAAAAATTATTTAACCCCTAGATATCGTGTTTTTCGTTTGGCCAAAAACCATGCCTTTATCCTAATTTTTCAAGACCAACATTTTGGCCAAAACAGTTTTTTTTCGAAAAATTGACCTGCCCAATTCTTATTTTTTTTTTCAACTAAACTCGCCCACTACTGAGTGTGCTTAATAAGGGTCGTTTTTCATTAATCGTTAACTTACCCTACTTGAATATAATTTGGACATTCTGCATAAAGAATATGGAAAACGCAACGGCACAATTAAAGCCGACCAAGCAAGATGACGGATGTACAGATAGATATTCTGCAAAATACTGGACTGAGTACGACTTTTCATACAGCGTTATTTATAACATAAACGATGGCCGTCGGTCGATAAAAACCGACGCTGTTGAATGCGCTAAATTATGTCTGAGAACATTTTCATGTCATGCTTTTGTGTTTGATGAAAAAACCGGTGAATGTTGGCTCAAGGATAGCGACATTAAAAAATCAAAATTTGTTCAAAAAGCTGGAAAAGTAACTGGCGTTCGTTGTAGCCTTCAAATGACGAATTCCTATCCGGCAACTCCCAATGCAATTGTTAATATACCAGGTATAGTTTATAACACACTCAATTTTAGAAAAATGTACAGTGTAATTATCTATAAGAGCTTATCTGCAGGTTCCTGTTTTTTATATCCTGCTGCGGTCCCGACAGTGCCATATGACACTATTTTCATTTATTTTGATAATAGCTTAAAATGGACAACGGCTATCCCAATAGAATTTCGTATTTGCTTGGTTTGTTGATGACGGTCATTTTTCCGTCAAAATTAATTTCCGGTTAACCGCAAATGGATATCGGATAATAGGAGGTGCCAAAGTATCAGAACTGTAATAGGAGCCAATTTGAATTTGCCGTTGTCGAGTTAGTATAAGTGACAAACTTGACGAGTATTCGTGGTACTAAAGTAACCCCCTAATCAGTTATCTTACGAAAATTGTGATGTAACAGTGCTCCTGAAGAACCATAACAGATTTCGGCTTCCATAGAACCAATTTTGATCATTAAAAAAAGTATCCGGGTAAGTTCGACACGGCGTTTTTTTTTTGATCGGTTTTGATTTTTCGAATCGATCAAAAAAGGCGGTGTCAAACTTACCCGGATTCTTTTTTTTAATTGTCAAAATTGGTCCTCTGGAAGCCGGAATCTGTTATGGTTCTCCAGGAGCACTGTGCTTCATCGTTTGTGGATCGAAATTAAATGGAGTAAAACATACGGAATTTCTAGACACCTCATGTAGCAGAGGGGACGAAGCAAAGTTGTGGGTAAACAATACATTCCCAAACAGTCAGCATTCGAATATTGGGGAGGAAAGTTTGACAGAAAGCGGCGACGATTGTGCCCAGACTTGCCTTCGAACTGGCGAGTGTAAGGGGTACACATGGAATGGGCGTACCGGAAAATGTTTGTTGAAAGATTGGACAATAAAAGGCATATTTTTGTCTCCAAAAGAGTTTTTCTCGAGCGGCATCCGTTGCAATCATACAATGGACAACCCAGGACTCGGTTTTATTTTTTTCGGTTTTTACCGGGCCTATATTGTAAAATTGAAAAAAACCACCTAGGTGAGGTGCACCTCAATCTTTTCGTAAAGTAAGACCTAGGGTGTCCCAAGATTTTTCAACATTTTCAACAAATTTGTATTTTTGTTTTCTTTTAAAGTCTAACAATACATATATATTTGGAATCAGTGAATCAAGGGCTTTCATTTGAGCCCTAATTGGGTGTAATCAGAAACAAAAAAAAATTTGACCTCATTTCAACCTACGCAAATTTTTCGAAAATTTTCGAAAAATTTTTTTTTTCGAAAATAGTTTCACAAAAGCTACAAAATGTATATTCTCGATTTTTCATATCATTTCTGGTATTCTCATACTCAAAAGCTTGGGACACCCTAGTAGGACCATAACTTTTGCTTAGATACGTGATGACCAGGTAACTGATGAGATTACGTAAATACTTAATGTTCATGGACATTGTTACGGGAAAATTATTTTAACCCAGTTTCAGCTCCTATAACGGCGGATGCCGTTGTTACATTAAACGGCGAAAGCATTGTTCCAAAAGTTCCCTCGGCATCAACAACGACGCCAAGAGATACAAATGCACAAGAAACAACGGCAACTACAGCAAAAGCAGCAGCAACTACAAAAACAACAAAATCAACAGAAACTGCGACAGCAACTAGGGTTGATAAGACGACAGTGACATTGACAACCACAAAAACAAAGTCGTCGGAAGAGGCGATGGATTTATCCTGGCTCGACGGATTATGGGAATATCATGACGATAGTGATGAGACAGATCAGTCACAGGCACAGTTTGAATTGACAGAAAGTACGAACTAGATAGCTATGGAAATTTGGTCTTTTTTTCCAACATAATTACTACACCGGTTGAGGGTTTATCCGGCCCCCCTTTATCAGGCCACTTTGCCCGCTCGTGCGCTTATCAGGCCACCTTGTTTTTCACATTTTCAAGCTATTCCACCTACGCTCTTAGGGTTTATCAGGCCGCCTGAGGGTTTATCCGGCCGTTTTTAGAAGGTGAAGTGGCCTGATAAACCCTCAAGCGGTGTATTATAGCCAACTCGGTTTTTTTAAATACGCCCTATTGGCTCAAAACAATCAAGTTCAGTAAGCTCACCAAAAAAAATCTAAACACTTCCGTAGCAAGTCCATCTAGATACGGCCGTGTTATTGCAAAATCATTAAGCACTTATTCTTAATCTGAACCAATTGAATCCTTGCCGAGTCAGATAAAATCGGCCATCAAAGGGCAACTTCTCAAATGGTGACCACAGTGACAACAACTAAACCGACGCAATTAACAACGTCCGAAGAAACGCCCGTTTCAGAATCTAACACAACAGAGGCTTCCGAGGCAGGGTTTGAAGTAAAGGTTAAAACCGTTTATGTCAAAAAAACTAGCTTGGATATAATATCTCTTAAGGTTAGGGAGATCGAAAAAATACACAGATTGCGCCTTTAACCCGCCACTTTCAAGCTATATTTGTTTCCGAGATAACGCGTACACAGTTAACCGGCCAGTTATTTATAAATAGGCTTGAATTTTTTCTTTTACTTTCAAATTGGTTCATTTCAAGTTTCGGTTCATGCATGAAAATGTTTTTCACTAAGACAGGGGGCGCAACTAACCGCCAGTTCCACTATTTTCTAGCGATCGCCTACGCCCTGCACAGTTCACCGATAGATTGCATTACGCCTCCAGTTTATATTTGACTTTCTAGTATTGACCAAATAATATCGCCTACATATTGAGCCAATATTATGACTCATAATTCATGAGCCAATATTCGAGTCAATACTATATTTACCCTATAACTTATATAAGCCATAACCGTATAAAAACTCTTAAACTGGTCTTGTTTGAGAATTTGTTCGTGCTCGCTTAATGGTGTAACCTGTGTAAGTTATTATTAAAAATTCGCTATAATTGTGATCTCGTACTTAAATTTTTATAATGTACGTATTTGAACGAAGACTGCCCGAAATAACAGGCAAAAAATCTCATAATTGAAACCCATGGCATAGGAAGTATGGGATTTATCATTTTTGGAAGGCCTTTGGACATATCATGACGAGGACGTCACTGAAAATGATCAGAATGACGAGAGAATAAAGGGTAATGATCTGGCGACTAACAAATCTTCAGACGGTTTAGCATCCAACAAAGATATTGATTTTGAAGAATTAGAAGAAACCGAATCAACGGATGTCGAAGACGATGTCCTTGGATGGGATTTGTCGTTCTTAGACGGACTATGGACGTATGAAGATGATATTACGGAAACTGACATACCAACAGCAGGGTTTAATAAAAATAAATAGATCTTGAGATGGAAAGACAATGCATACTAGATACTGTGTTTCTTCTGTCCTAAAACTTCAAACATATTTCGTGGACGTTTGAAAAACGCGCATTTAACTCTCAGGGAGAAGCAGTTTTTGGGAATCCGTAGGGGGAAAATGCGTGTAAATAAACACGCACTTAAAAAAATCACAATAATTCGCAATAATTCAAAAAAACTGCTAAAGCCAAGTTGTAGAGCTCGTCAAACTACGTCGATCTGACTCTTCAGAAAATGATTCGGACTACCAGGCCCCCTAGAGAGCTGTTTGAAATCTCCAATCTACGCAAAAAAAACACCGTCAATCGAATTTTCTCAAAAAGTTGAGGGGGGGGGTCACCAATACCCGTTTTGCCCTACGGGGCCTCCATATGCCTTAAATCGACGAAAAAACCCAGTTGCGTGTCTATTTACACGCACTTCCCCCTGTGAGTTAAAAACGTTATTCTAATGTTTTACTTATTATACCGTATGGGGATGCTCAGGCTGTGAGGGTGGCGTCATAATAGCGTTTTTCACAGTCAGTATAACTTTTTTGAACCTTATCTAACAGAAGAAACGGATGACGCGGAAAACAAAAAGAAGAACACTGAACCAGAAGCGGAAAGTCGTTCGGTAACTACCGTGGACGGTTTCTCTTGGTTAGATGAAGCTTTCGTACTTGGCCTGTGGGATCAGATGGATGAACCAATTGGTGAGGTGGAAACGGTCGCCTGGTCAGCCTGGGAAGAATGGGGATCATGTTCGGTCACGTGTGGTCAAGGTGATCAGAGCCGGTCACGTGATTGCAACGTTGACGGACAATGCCAGGGACACAATAGTGAGAATATACCATGTGACAAAGGCGAATGTGGTAAGTAACTAATTTGTTTTAACATTAGAATTTATGAACGCGACAGGTCTTCAAAATGTCCTATTTAAGTTATAAAAGTGTTTCATGGCGAAGAGGACATAGCCGTCACTGAGTCNAAAAGTTTGAAAAGCAGTCAGTGTTTGACAATTTGTGGAACGCGCCCGTTCCTAAGCCAGCAAGTCGATGGGAAACACCTATCTGGAGTCAATGGAGTGCTTACACTAAATGTTCGGTCACGTGCGGCGTAGGTGAGCAAATTCGATCGCGAACGTGCCCAATTAGAGACCGGTGTGATGGGCCAGATAGCGAAAACAAATCATGTAAACTCCGAGCTTGCGCGGGACTCCTCAAAGAACAAAAGTCGGTTGTTCAACACGCATGAGAGAAAATAATAATTTTGCTTTGTTCTCCTTGATTACTATTATAAATGAAACAAATTAGTTAAATATTTCCAGATTTTCGTATTATGGTTTGAAAACCCAAAAAAAATATACTTTTAAAACATAAAATGGAGAGAAAGAAGTTTTTTGTTGTATACAGTGAGTTGTTGAATACGGGCCTGATGAATTAGGGTCGTTTTTGCTAAATAAGGGTCCTTTTTTGAGAAAAAATTAATTGCTCCAAATGTAGGTCCTGATTTTAATATTGTTTCCAATGTTAGTAGTTTCTGATCCGTTTATGAATTAATAAATTTAAATTTTATTTCAAAATTGATAAAATAATAATACGCAAAAAATCACAATTACGTCAAGTTACATCGTTAAACTCGCCTACTACTGGGTGTGCTTAATAAGGGTCGTTTTTCATTAATCGTTAACCGACCCTACTTGAATATAATTTGGACATTCTGCATAAAGAATATAGAAAACGCACCGGCACAATTTAAGCCGACCAAGCAAGATGACGGCTGTACAGATAGATATTCTGCAAAATACTGGACTGAGTACGATTTTTCATACAGCGTTATTTATAACATAAACGATGGCCGTCGGTCAGTTAAAACCGACGCTGTTGAATGCGCTAAATTATGTCTGAGAACATTTTCATGTCATGCTTTTGTGTTCGATCAAAAAAACGGTGAATGTTGGCTCAAGGATAGCGACATTAAAAAATCAAAATTTGTTCAAAAAGCTGGAAAAGTAACTGGCGTTCGGTGTAGCCTTCAAATGACGAATTCCTATCCGGCAACTCCCAATGCAATTGTTAATATACCAGGTATAGTTTATAACGCACTCAATTTTAGAAAAATGTACAGTGTAGTTACAGTCCCAACTTGGGACTCCCAAGTCCCTTATGGGCCACCTTGAGGACTCCAAAAAGGCGGCCCATAAGGGTCACATGGCCCATAAGGGTTACATTGCCATTTTTTGAAAAAAAAACACATTAACTAATTTTATTGATTTTTTTGCTTGAAAACGAGTTTTCAGTATAATTGGAGATAATTGCAAAAACATGACCGTTTGGGGTTCTCAAAAGAAAAAGGCCGCAATGGGATTCGCGCCCCTATTAGAGTTCATTTGGAACAACTTTAACAAAATAGCTTATTGTTCCAGGTTTTTAAAAATGTGGCCCATTAGGGTTACTTTATCAAATCGAAAAAATCGCGGCCCATAAGGGTTACATGGCCCATAAGGGCCGGCCCATAAGGAACTTCTATAAGAGCTTATCTCTAGGTTCCTGTTTTTAATATCATGCTGCGGTCCCCACAGTGCCATTTGGCACTATTTTCATTTATTTCGATAATAGCTTAAAATGGACATCCCCAATCGGGTTTCGTATTTGCTTGGTTTGTTAATGACGGTTATTTTTTCGTCAAAATTAATTTCCGGTTAACCGGAAATGGATATCGGATAATAGGAGGTGCCAAAGTATCAGAACTGTAATAGGATTTTTATTACGGGGTAACCGGAATATTGTAAAAAAGACACAGCCAATTCGAATTTGCCGTTGTCGAGTTAGTATAAATGACAAACTTGACGAGTATTCGTGGTAATAAAGTAACTCTTTAATCAGTTATCTTACGAACCGGGTAAGTTCGACACGGCGTTTTTTTATTGGATTACCCGGATTCTTTTTTTAATTGTCAAAATTGGTCCTCTGGAAGCCGGAATATGTTATGGTTCTCCAAGAGCACTGTGTTTCATCGTTTTTGGATCGAAATTAAATGGAGTATAAAATACGGAATTTCTAGACACCTCATGTAGCAGAGGGGACGAAGCAAAGTTGTGGGTAAACAATACATTCCCAAAGAGTCAGCATTCGAATATTGGGGAGGAAAGTTTGACAGAAAGCGGCGACGATTGTGCCCAGACTTGCCTTCGAACTGGCGAGTGTAAGGGATACACATGGGATGGGCGTACCGGAAAATGTTTGTTGAAAGATTGGACAATAAAAGGCATATTTTTGTCTCCAAAAGAGTTTTTCTCGAGCGGCATCCGTTGCAATCATACAATGGACAACCCAGGACTCGGTTGTATTTTTTTACCGGGCCTATATTGTAAAATTGAAAAAAAAACCACCTCAATCTTTTCGTAAAGTAGGACAATAAGTTATTTTTATTGTCAATAACTTTTGCTTAAATACGTGGTGACCAGGTAACTGATGAGATTACGTAAATACTTAATGTTCATGGACATTGTTACGGGAAAATTATTTTAACCCAGTTTCAGCTCCTATAACGGCGGATGCCATTGTTACATTAAACGGTGAAAGCATTGTTCCAAAAGTTCCCTCGGCATCAACAACGACGCCAAGAAATACAATTGCGCCAGAAACAACGGCAACTACAGCAAAAGCAGCAGCAACTACAAGAACAACAAAATCAACAGAAACTGCGACCGCAACTAGGGTTGATAAGACGACAGTGACATTGACAACCACAAAAACAGTGTCGTCGGAAGAGGCGATGGATTTATCCTGGCTCGACGGGTTATGGGAATATCATGACGATAGTGATGAGAAAGATCAGTCACAGGCACAGTTTGAATTGGTAGAAAGTACGAGCTACATAGCTATGGAAATTTGGTCATTTTTTTCAACATAATTACTATTATAGCCAACACGTTTTTTCAATACGCTCTATTGTCTATAAACAATCAAGTTCCGTAAGCTCACCAAAAAAAAATCTAAACACTTACGGAGAAGGCCATCTAAGTGTGATTGTAAAAATATTAAGCATTTATTTTTACTCTGAACCAATTGAATCCTTGCCGAGTCAGATAACATCGGCCATCAAAGGGCAACTTCTCAAATGGTGACCACAGTGACAACAACTAAACCGACGCAATCAACAACGTCCGAAGAAACGCCCGTTTCAGAATTTAACACAACAGAGGCTTCCGAGGCAGGGTTTGAAGTAAAGGTTGAAACCGTTTATGTCAAAAAACTAGCTTGGATATCATATCTCTTAAGGTTAGGGAGATCGAAAAAAATACAAAGATTGCGCCTTTAATCCGCCACTTTCGAGCTTTTTATAATGTACGTATTTGAACGAAGACTGCCCGAAATAACAGGCAAAAAATCTCATATTTGAAACCCATGGCATAGGAAGTGTGGGATTTATCATTTTTGGAAGGCCTTTGGACATATCACGAGGACGTCACTGAAAATGATCAGAATGACGAGAGAATAAAGGGTAATGATCTGGACGGTTTAGCACCCAACAAAGATATTGATTCTAAAGAATTAGAAGAAACCGAATCAACAGATGCCGAAGACGATGTCTTTGGATGGGATTTGTCGTTCTTAGACGGACTATGGACGTATGAAGATGATATTACGGAAACTGATATACCAACAGCAGGGTTCAATAAAAATAAATAGCTTTGAGGCCAATGATCTTGAGATAGAAAAAAATACTAGATACTGTGTTCCTTCTGTCCTAAAATTTCGAACTTATTTCGTGGACGTTTGAAAACCGCGCATTTAAAGACGTTATTCTAGTGTTTTACTTATTATACCGTATGGGGATGCTCAGGCTGTGAGGGTGACGTCATAATAGCGTTTTTCACTGTCAGTATAACTTTTTTGAACCTTATCTAACAGAAGAAACGGATGATGCGGAAAACCAAGAGAAGAACACTGAACCAGAAGCGGAAAGTCGTTCGGTAACTACCGTGGACGGTTTCTCTTGGTTAGATGAAGCTTTCGTACTTGGCCTGTGGGATCAGATGGATGAACCAATTGGTGAGGTGGAAACGGTCGCTTGGTCGGCCTGGAAAGAATGGGGATCATGTTCGGTCACGTGTGGTCAAGGTGATCAGAGCCGGTCACGTGATTGCAACGTTGACGGACAATGCCAGGGACACAATAGTGAGAATATACCATGTGACAAAGGCGAATGTGGTAAGTAACTTATTTGTTTTAACATAAGAATTTATGAACGAGAACCCCCCCGCCCCCTTTTTCAAAAAGTTTTTGACTTTTGAGGTTCAAGCTGTGCTTGTCAATAACGCAAACGTTCTGGTCTTAAAATGTTCTATTTAAGTTATAAAAGTGTTCCATGGCGAAGAGGACATAGCCGTCACTGAGTCAATTGGTGATGTTTATATTCATGAATATCAACCCCTCAATACATCAAAACTCTATGACGGGAAAACTGATGGCATGGATATTTATCACTCAGCCGTTGATGCAAAAACCTTGGCCAATAAAGGCATAAAAATAACGTTTAAGGCTGAGATTAAAAAAAAACTCAGTGTAAATTACATTATGTAAAAACTTCGTGTTATGTCATTTTATTGACTAAAGAGAAAAAACTCGCAAAAATCACGGCAATATAAGAACAGGTTTTTCTAAATTTATTTTTTTCTGAAACTCGCAAATGATTGCAAGAATTTTTTGATGGACCGGCCCATAAGGGATCCGAGACTGTACTTATAAGCTGATTGACCTAACTTCTTAAATTTGGACAAAAATTGCTTGCATGTTTATCATATCTCTGGTCTAAGAAGCCCACGGGTATTAAAGAAATTCGACTGATGACGAAAACCGATAGATGGAGTCGAAATCGATACAAAAACGTAGTTGTTTACGTTGATGATGTGGAACTGGCGGCAACGCCGGATGATCTAGAAAAAGCCGAATATGAAATTTTATTTTTGAAAGAATATCGGAAACAGTTGGCAATGGATGATCCAATAAAAGCAACGGAAATTCGAATAATGTTTGAAGATCCTTTACAACCCGCCCAAATTAGTGAACTCTATATTGACTACTTCGTCATAGGTATTTTAGAACCTTTGCACTTTGAAAATCGACAAAACTCGAATACTCCAAAACACGAATTTTGTTTGAACCTTATACCGTATAAGTTATACGGTATAAATTTGACCGTATAATATATTGACGCAGTTCCTATTATAGGAACGTTTTCCCGTCTTTTGAATAAATTTTGATTTGCACTTTTGGCATGTTTCAATAAACGAAAAACTCTAAACAAAATTTTAGTACCTAAAAAAGCAACGATTGCCGTTACCTCGGCCACAAATTATCAATGGTCGGATGCTTTATCAGATCGAAATTCCGCTGAATTTAAAGAAAAGTCTGATTTGGTAGCTGAATATGTCAAAAAAGCTCTAGAAGACAAACGACGAGCAAGACGATCTCTGTGCGTCAATCATCCATTGTGTTCGCCCCCTGGTGTTCATGTGATAAATTTCATTAACTCTGCCCCGTCGGATACCTTGGCACATGTAAACCTTGAAGTTCAATATGATGTTTTGGGTGATGATGTTCCAGCCGAAGTAACTCGAGAACTCGCCGAAACTGTGGAGGAAAAATTAAACGAGGCAATAAATAATGGCAAAATGAGCATGGTTCCGAAAGCGTCAACCGTTACAACTGTGGCAGGTAACCCACGTTCAGGCTACAATTTATTTTCACTGCACTTTCCGCTTCCTTGTCATTTTTAAAATACACCACTTGAGGGGTTATCTTGCCTTTATAAACGCTTAAAAAGTGGTAAGATAACCCAACTTAGGTAAGATAACCCGTCAGGGCGTTTAGTTTAGTAATTGGAAATCACGATACGTTTTGGTGAAAAATGTGGTAAGATAACCCAATCTTGGTAAGATAACCAATGGTAAGATAACCCCTCAGGTGGTGTACGCAAAAAGTTTTTTAAACACGTTTTTTTTCAAAATTGATGCGGTCGAGCGCGGTACGAGTGGGCCTAATTCTGGCGGTTTTGGTTTTTTGTTGTTTTTGTTTATTTTCCTTTTCGAGTAATTAATTACAAAAATCCTAGTTCATCCTTGTGATGCAAGTGACAATGGTGGTTGTGAACAAATCTGTACCCCGCAAGGGGCACAAGCAAAATGTAGCTGCCACGATGGGTATTCTGTAGAAAGCGATGGGTTGAATTGTATACTCGTCCAATGCCCTGACTGTTGGGAATTCAAAAATGGAAAATGCGCCATGAAAAAGGACCATGCGTGTTATAAGCTAGGTTGTCTGTGGGACAGAATCGATTTGGATTTTTCGTCCGCCTTATTCAGTATTGAAGACAATCAAAAACCAGATTTCGGTTCTTATATTAATGTGCGGAAACATCATATACTTTTTTGTAGATTTCCAAAAAAATATCATGGTAGTAANATAATTTGTTGCTTGCGTAATTTTTAATGTAGTAATAAAATATAAACAATATCGAAAAACAAGCTTTTTAAGAAAAAAAATCAACCAAAAAATAATCGACCTCGTCGAAAATTGCCAAAAAAGAAAGTGCTTGATTCACTGATAACTACTGACTGAGCCAGTAAAAAATAAGAAAATTTTGTCAGGTTTGAAGGTTTGAGTCCCGCAGGATGGGACTGTGGTGCAGGCATTGTCCAATGAGGAGCGAGTATTATGTTTGTGCGCTTCATAAGATCGGTATGTTTAAAGAAGGTACAAGACTCGGTTTTTCGTAAATACTTAAACAACATGTAAAGCGAAAAAAATTTTTGGGGCGTGAGCTAGAAAAACATTTTCATTAAAATGTCGATTTTGATTCCAAAAAAATGCGTCCCCAATGGGGTGAATTGCCTGAAAATGGTCACTTTTACACGTATTACTGATAGTATTCGCGAAAACGCTTCTTTATTAGAATAAAAACATTCAAAATCAGTGAGCGGGCCTACTATCCACGTACGCAAAAATGTAATACATAACAGATGTAAAATATACAAGTTAAACAGTTGAGGCCCTACTGCGGTTTTTGATGGCGTGTGGACCCGGTATTCCTATCATCACTAGTTTTGGCATCGAATTTTGGTTTAAATAAAATCCTTTCATACTACTCCGCCTACGCACTGTACCTTTATCCGGCCAATATCTTATTTGGCGAAATGGCGGGATAAGTGCACAGGGAGTTTATATTTATTTTTAATGTCTGTACAACCCTATTCTCTATGTGTTCATACTTTGTTCTGCAGAAAGCTATCATTAGGACTGATGGCAGTTCGGAATGGATTAAGTATTTTAGTAAACATCTTTTCTTGAAGGATTGAGATCGAAAACAATGAAGTATTTAACAATATTTACACTATTTTGAGCTCAGTTTTTTTTTTATTATTATTATTTAAAGTGATCAAGTCCCATTTTTTGTACTTTTATCCAAAATACTTTTACGGAAGCCTATTACAATGAGCCATCCAAATTGAGCAAGATTTCGTCATTTGATATTTTCAAGCTAATACTTTGAAGTAATATTTAGTAATTATGATTGATATATACAGTCCTTACTCTTAATACGAAGGATTTCTTCCAATATGGGCGATTTGTGTGAAAAAATGTCGCCAAAACAGTCAAAAATCGACACTTTATGGCAATTCGCCACAATATGGACGCTATTTTCGAGAATAAAAAATGTCCATAAATTATTATTTTGGACCATAATGGAAGTAAGGATTGTATATATTCTTAGTATTTTCGACTGAAACGAAAAAATTGTCTGATGTACCAAATAAAGCGTCGAGGCTTTAAATTCGAACCTTCCTTACTTTGCCATACAGTACTTACTACCAATAAGGACGTTTTTGAATCTCGGAAATAGAGTCCGTATTGGAGTGAATTGTTAAAAAGACAGTTTTGGGGACATTTTTTCACAAAAAAAAACGCTCGTTATGAGAGTAAGGACTGTCCATCTTTTTGAAATTTATAAAAAAAAATGTAAATTTTCGAACGAACTTTTGACCAATTACACTTTCAGTTAAGTATCTGTCATTGTTCATTTGTGAAAACGTAAATAGCCAATTCGCCTTTATTTTATACTCCAAAATTCATATTTATCTTTAGTTGATACTTCATACAAATTCAGATGCTCCTTCCGGAATTTGAAAAAAAAAAAATCAAAGACTGAAAATCCTGCTCAACAAACTAAATTTCAAACCAAAGACAGTCCAGGCGCTAACTTCGCAATCGTCGATTAGATTCTTACGAAAATTAGTTCATGCATAAAAAAAATGTTAAAGCAAAAGCCAAACAAAGAAAATAAGCCAGGTAAGAAATGAGAAAAAAATAGCAAATGTATTAACAGCATAAATTATGATACAGGTGAAATACAGGTTATGTCATGTGAAAAGTGAACTATTTTTCGTGAACTATTTTTTATCTTGTGTTTGTGTGATGTGAAGTGTGAAAGTGAAGCCCATCATTTTTTGACCGGTCGCGCAATTTTCGACGCGGGGCGCGNGATACGCGACGGCCGCGGAAGCCCAGATGGCCTCGGAAGCCCCGATTTTCGTAACGGCTCGGGGATTTCTTCCTTCTTTGGTTGACTGGGCTCCCGCACTGACTGCATGGGCTTTTTAACCGCCGGTTGCGCTAAAATAAGTATAATTAATTTATGCTAGAAAAAAAAATCATATTTACTTTAAAGTCAATTAGAGGCCCAACATGCTTAAAAATTCACGATATAAAACTGATTACAGGTTATAAAGTCAAGCTCTGAAAAACTGAATTGCACTTTGAAAAAACTGACCTTATAATCAACCTGAATTTGTTTTTACACAATAATACCTTAGTGCTGGGAAAAAGTTCAAAAAGACATGATAGAAAAAAAAAGTGGGGGAAGGTCCAATAAAAAAAAAACGTAAAAAAACATGATTTTAAAGATTTTTTTCCGAAAAAACATGCTACTAAAAAAATGACGTGACCTTAATGCTAAAAAACTGACTTGCCCTTACAAGTATATAACGGCACAAATGACTGACAAATAACCACCCCCTGTAGGCTGCCAGCGGGAAAGTCAGGTTTTTTCAGTGCCCGAATCAAATAAAAACAAATTTTAGTATGTATCAAGGTCCACTGATCAAAAAACAAGCACGGTATCTGTGTATTTTTTTTGACGAAAAAACAGGCCGTTATGGGATAAATGTTCTTACCTAGCTTTCGACCACGACTGACAGCGCGTTCAGTCGAAACCGATCGGTCGCGAGCAGCAAGACTAGGCGGTTGCAGGGTGGAAGGGCGTTTGCCCTTTGTGATGGTGCCAGTTCGTGCCACCTGCGCCATATCGACTTTAGGAAGGTTTGCGAAGGCTCCGGGTCTTTTTGGCCTCTCTAAAGTCGCTGTCGAAGGTCGCGGCAGGTCCTGTTTGTTCGTCTTTGGCGTGAGGATTACCGTCACATCGCCGCCGCCAGTTACGCGGTGAGGAGCTTCACGGCTAATGGCGGACACTTCAAGTGGCGGTGGCACCTCGGACGAACTTTTATGCGGGGACGAACTTTCGGGTAGACGGCGTGGCGGCGAAGAAGGAATTGCGCGCGGTTTAGAACCGCCGCGCGAAGAAACCCGCGTGATCGTTCGACTGGGCGAGTACGAGGGAGAACGCCGACTTAAAAAATAATTGTTTATTGATTAAACATGATATCACTCAAATACGAATTTGATTTCAATTGCACACGACCCCCAAAAGATGTGGCTATAACTGGGTTCGTACGTGGTATCTTTGACCTACCGGTTTTTACAACGAAAATTAAATTCACATCATGTTTGGTCTAAGAGCAGTTAAATAAGAAAGTAGTCAACTGCTCATGGTATGAACTCATGGCCCATGAAACCGCATGAAAATATTGTTTTTTTTTTCAAAAAAAAACTGCCCGAATCAAATAAATAAACATACTAAAATGTAGAGCTAAAGCTAAACAAATGTTTTTACAAATACTACACAATGTACTTTTTGGATTTTGGCTATTATTGTCCGAAAATAGTTGTTTGCGTTCACCCTAGTACGAACTTAATTTTTTTGTGAACGACGCTTATATGGGGCGAGTTTAATAAAAAGTTTCAGACCGGTCGTACGAATTGTACGGATTAAAATATTGGGAGAAATAGTGAAAAAATAGCGTGAATTCTCCATTTCACAAAAGAGTATTATGATAAATGGCCTCAATTGTAAGGACTATATTTACCTGGGACTACTGCTCCGCCCTCTAATCCGTTCCTCATTTAGTCTAGTCTGACTTGGTCGAGGAAGGAAAACGGGTGAGCGGCTCCGA
>SCLG01000283.1:209731-227742 GCA_004367875.1 Oikopleura albicans | reverse complement strand
GTTTGCAAATATTTTTTGAATTGCATTGTCACACTTTAAATCTTCCTATAAGTTCAATAAAAATAAGTATTCCATTTAGATTTCCATGTTTTATTTAGTCACACATTGCAATATTTGAGTTTTTTATTGTTTTTTTTTGTCATGATTTATGAGATGATAATTATTTTTAAATGCTAAAATTACTTTTACAGGACGAAGAAAGCGAGGAACCTGAAGCAAATGTATCCGGGGAAAAAGACGCCCGTGAAATTGCACACAATTTAAAAGACCCAGAGAACTCTGAAGTCATCTGGGCTAATGGGGAAATTTATATTAGGGTGACGCTTCACGGCGAAACCCGTGTTTTTAAAGGCAATAAAACCGATTAAAATTTTGATAATATATTACTACACATTTCGAAACTTACTTTCAAATCCTTCATTTATGAGATGTATTCGTATGTTCACTTTCTCATTACAAATATATATTTACACAATTGTAATATGTGTACGTATAAGTTTGGATCGTTATTTCAAAATAACGGGTTCTTTTCACCAGTTTTCAGTTGCAAGGCCATATATATATATGGTTTTGACAACGCATCCCTTACTTGGCGCCTCTTCTAGAATATAATAAAGTGTTTTTATCCCATATTTTAGTCAATTAAAAATGACCTTTAGCCAAAAAACTTTTTTTTGACTTTGACTGTATTATTTGTATGAAAAATTGTGATGGTTGTTTTATTTGATAACTCATAGTATCATTTTTAGAAAATCGTCGGCAAAATGGAAAATCTTCCGTTGATAATCCTGAAAAAGATTTTTCAATATTTGCCGCGTCGAATTGTGGAAGACGTTGTTCTTGAGGTTTGCGACTCGTGGCAGCTGATTGGCCACATTGTTCTTTCTGAAGAAGTTCACATTTCTGACTTCTGTAATTTACCACCTGGATTTAACGATGATATTGGTAAGTTTTTTTTCCCGACTGTTTATTTTTGCGTAACATTGTACCCGATTTCTAAGAAAAAAAGTAATTTGATCCGTTTTTATGTATTCAATAGGTCAAGATGTGACTGTTATAACTTATAAGGACAAGTCAGCTTTTTTGAGAAGCTTGTGTTTGGGGAAAAATCTGTCTTTTTTACGCTTTTTTTGGATGAAGACATTGAGGTCCTGTTTAGCATACCCCAAGATTTACTTTTTTTGGAACGAACATGCTGGGAAAACCAAGAAAGATATTGACAAACGGTTTATGGCATGAAACTGGAAAAGGTTGGAGCTAAAATTTCATCGAAACCTTTTAAGGGGGTCATATAGCCCATAAAAGGGGTCAAATTACAAAAATGTCGTACGGGGACGTGAGACTCCTTGTTCGAAAGGATTTTTATCACTCATTCTGAATATAAAGTCGGAAAATTCAAAAAAATGAAATTTGACCCCTTTTTGGGCCAAAAAGGGTCAAATTACAAAATCGTTATATAGGGATGGGAGACCCCTTGTTCGAAAGGATTTTTATCACTCATTCCGAATAGAAGGTCGAAAAATTCAAAAAGTTGAATTCAAATATTCAAAAAGTTGTAAAATAAATTTCAACATTTAAAAACTTTTACTTAGATTTGAATTTGACTCGGAGAATTTCAATTTCTTCTGGCTGGACGTGCAAGTGGTGGGAATGTGAAGGACTAAAGCGCGATTATTTTGAAGATTTGCTGCGTCAATTGAGTCCAAATGCTCTTGAAGCCATCAGGTGGTAACCATTTGGAATGACAACGACTATGTTGAATTTCTAGTACACCTATTCGAAATGAAGACCAAATGGCCATCATCGGTGAATTGACGCATTTGAAGCGCGTTCAGTTATGGGTTCTAAAAATTAAGTTTAAATTAAGCTAAAAACTTACTTAAAATTAGTTTGCTTTAACGAGGGGGAAATACGCATACTAGAAAAAAGACAATTACGTATGGTTTATATCTATAAATTTGACGCGATTTTGACCGGACCTGAGCTGGACAGGAATTTACCGACTCTCACCCGAATTTCTTCCAGAGAAAAAGTGGTGACCCGCACCCCAGCTGGGTCATATCCGAATATACACGGGTATGGCTCGACTAAAGAAAAGTCGTACTGTATGACTCATACCCGAGCTTCATTGCGTACCCGAGGTATCATACCCGAGGTCATTGAGTCTAATCAATATAATAATACATATCGCAAGTTAGGCATAAGCTAAAATTCTAAATTTATTGATCTCGATTTTTTATCCGCTCGTTATTCTTAATGATATATTCCGGCCTTTGAATTAGTTTATTCGAATTATAAAAAAAATTAAAGCTCATTCCTAATCCAAAAATAACTATTCTTAAAATCATAACCCAACACTTAGCTACAGGTAAAAAAGCCTGTTTTGAGTCATACGTATTTGTCCGATTTAACGCGATTGCGCAATTTGGAAAGTGTCCATTTGGAGGGGATCGAATCATTTGACGCCGGACATTTAAAAACAATCTCGACGGCATGCACCTTCATTACGGAATTTTCTTTCCCGCGAGGAACACCGTGGGCCGAAGAAGAATATTTGTGATCGGAATTTTGAAATTGGAATTAACGTTAAAACCCTTCAAATAATATCCATATGGGTTTTTTTGTAGCAAGTTGTAATTTCGCCCTATTAGGGTATCTTATGACAAAAATTATCTAAGATTTTTCGTGAAATCTCATTTTTGGAGTGGACCGATATAATTTACTCTAAATATCGATAGCAGGTATAAATTAGAACACGCCCCCTATTTTGACCGATACTTCACGTACTGCCAGACATTTTATTCTGGCTTCAAATGAATTTCAGGTGTACTGAAAATTTCCCGACCATCAGGTTCGCCCTACTAGAAAAAAAATGACCAGTCTCAAGCAGAAGATAAAATTCCCTATGAGACAATATTGCGGGACACCCAAATTCGAAAAATCTCACCCTGGTCATATATTGGCGGGGATGGAGAGGGGCAGTCCTATCCGCTTTTAATCGACGTTTTGGCTTCAATCACCGATTTATTTCAAATCGAAATTTATATTGATCATGTGTACCCATATCCCGGTAGTGCCGGAATTAATCTTCCCGTGCGCGACCAATCATCGCTTTTCCCACTCATGATGTCTAATCTTACTTCTCAGACGTGTTTGGAACGGATTAGTATTTTCAAAACAGTACAGCGCTTTCCGATTGGCGCGCACATTTCCGAGCTCTTCACAGCATTGGCATTTAGTTTGAAGTCAATAAATCTAGTGGGTTTTTGTCATAGGAACGGTACGGCCAACAAAACTCATTTTACAAGAAAACAAATACAGGGGGTCGCCAAATAATGCACATGCTCCAAGAGTTAAAAATCGAGCCATGTCTGACGACGTAAAATAAAATGAAGATATTTTTTCCGTGATGGCCACCGTCAGTATCCGGATAATGTGTTTTTTGTAAAAAGGGTAATCCGCCGACAGTTTATATATAAGTTTATAGTGTATTTATATGTAAGCTGTTGGCGGATTACCCTTTCTCCAGAAAACACATTATCCGGTTTTCAACGGTGGAGCGTGACGATATCGAGTTGTTTCAAGGTAGTCAAATAAAAGTATATCGCTGAAGCGAAAAATTCATTTACAAGGGGGTCGCCAAATAAGGGTCGATTTCGTGTTTTGAAAAGCCGACCCTTATATGGCGGTCCGACTCTTATTTGGTGAACTCAGGATAAGCACATTTTATTGCTTATACTGTATGAAAACATGTTTTTTGCGTTTTATTTTTTACTTTATCAATTTTAAAGACTAAATCAGAAGTTAAAAACAATTTAAATTAATTTTGTCAATAAGCGGACACAAAAATAGTAAAAAATATCTGTAGGAATCAATGTTAAAATCAGCGACCCTTATTTGACGCAATAATAATTTTCTGGGACAAAAGCGACCCTTATTTGGCGCGACCGACCCGTATTTGGCGAACGCGACTCTTATTTGGCGCCCCCTGTATTATGTTTGCGGCGAATGCCGTATTTCAAATACGGTATTTGATATCTTGTACGCGTTAACGGTCTGTACCTCGCCAACAGAGATAATTTCCACGATATATTATGCAGTGTGGCGAAATTGACGAAATTGAATTCCTTGTTGTTGGATAGTGTTCCAATTGAAGATTCGGTTGATCCATTGAAAACCATTCTCTCGAATTTGGGGCTTCGGGCATTGACTCTAAGAGTTGAAAATCTCAAAGTTGTTGCCGAGGACTTAATTCAAGAGCTCGTCAAACTTCCACTGAAAATATTGCGACTGTCCGGAAATTTATATCTTAACTCCCACCGACTACTGGACGCTCTGGAGCCGTTAAGGTAGTTTTTATATGGCAAACCTTATTCGGCTTTATCAAGTTTATCTTAAACATACAGGGTGTGTACTGTTTTCATTCAGCAAGGTCATGTCAGTTTCTTAGATTGATGATGTCTTTTTAGAGAAAATTGTATGAAATCATGTCTTTTTTTTCTAAAATCATGTCTTTTGACACTTTTTTTTGTGGGAAACTCCAATTTTTTCAAATGGTTATAAGGTCAAGACAGCTTTTTTATCTGCATTAAGGTCAGGTCAGTTTGTTGAGCTTAAACTTATAACCTGACCCACCTGTATATAGTTATTAAAGTTTACGTCATTTTAAAATGGTTTTAAGGTCATGTAAATTATTTAGGTCTTGACCCTACATATGTAACCATTTATTAAAGTTGCCTCCTAAACACTTTCTTAGCGCACACCTGGTGAGTTTAATGCTGGAGGGCAATTGGGTGAATGATGAATTTATTAGTCGTCTACCAACAATGCCCAAACTGGAAGCCGTTCGAATTGTCCCAAATAATCCGTCTGCTATACCACGCGGAATGGATAATCGAATTTCTACCTCTGTTGTTCTTGACTTTGCCCAAAAATGTCCGGTCCTTCTCGAACCAAGACTTTTAAGAGATGTGAACATTTTGAGGGATGTTTTTGATCCCAAAAGTGCTTTTCATCCTGATTGGCGGATTTACTGTCAATTAGGGTATCGCCCAGCTGGACCAAGTATTATTTAATTCATCAATTTTTATTTGGGACCGGTTCATTTGGTAGACGTGCATTTTTGGTGATTCGTAAATGTCCGATTATGTAAAATAAAAAAATTGTCGAGTTCATTATGGGCGCCCTAGGACCCTTTCTTTAAAAAAGGAACAAAAATGGTTCACTTGCGAGCGCCGTGGGGGTATGTTTGTTGACCAATCATTTTTATTTTTTCGAAAATTCCCCATCCTTAACAACGGACAATATTTCGTCAAATTAATATTCAACCAAATGGCGCACATTCGTATACTTTCCGTTTAGTAAACCGCTGACAGTTAAAAGTCTTTAATTTTAAGTTCGAATAATTTATTGTACACTTCCGCTCTGAACTAGACTGAAACAAATGAATAAGATTGTTGACCAGTAATACACTAAAGTCCAGATCATGGACCATATGATTTATATAGCAAATGCAATTTTTTCCTGAAAAGTTCAGAAAGACAAAAATGGGATTAATTTTACTTTTATTCAATTTATTAATAGTTTGTAATCAGCGATTGTACCACTTATGCTGAGTTTTTTTCTATGGCCAGCTCCGTTTTTCGCATTTTTATTTTAACAGGGGCATTTTTGGTTTTGGCACCTGTTTTGATTTTCGTGTCGTTAGTCATCGTCCCATTCATCGCGCTGTGAATAAAGGATTATCGTCTAATCCAAGCCCAAATACGCTTTCGCCAATTACAATTTCTTTTCTTATTCTGATAAAAAAATATAGATAAATCTGACTCCGGCAAGAGAAAACTAGGGTGTCACTGGTGAGGTTTGCGAGAGAAGAAAAAATAATAATATAACAGGCGGAAAATTTCGCAATGAAATATTTCTGCGATTGTAATTCGAAAACAACGAATCGGGTATTTTTTTGTTGTTTGATCATCTTTTCGTATCCTTGGACCAAATAAGGGAGTGGGGTAAAAAACCCATTTATGAGTACTTTCGCGACCACACCATTTGGTCGCGAATTGTTGTTCAAAATATGGTTTGGTGCTTTGGTGAGGTTTTGCGACCACTGTTTTTAAGTAGATAACAAATGATCGCGAAACCTTATTAAACACCATTTCGCGACCATGTGGTGGCGAAACCATATTTTGAACAACAATTCGCGACCAAATGGTGTGGTCGCGAAAGTACTCAAAAACGGGTTTTTTCGCGACCAAAAATGGTCGTGAAAGTACCCTTCACCCAAATAAGACTCAAAACCTAATTAGGTACCAAAAAACAACATGATTCGTTAAAAGCTCTAAAATAACCTACTAAGTTATTCGCTTAATAATATGTTGAAATATTATTTTTGGTTGAATCAGCAGAATAATCGTCCCACTTTTTGCTTGCTCAACACATGAATTATATATACCATGGCTTACTTTATTTGGCTTATTTGAAAACTAAGACACTTGTAACTCATTTAGGATTAGCCTAGCTACGCCTACCGTCAATTTGACTTACATAAGCCAAGGTAGCGTACCCAGCCATATTTATTACATCTCCTAACCAGTTATCTTAAAATCAATTAAAACCTTCTCAATATATTTAAAAAAAAAGTTTTCTTACATTTTTTGGACCGAAACATATCACAATTTCCAATTATCTTACCAAAAACCCTGCTTTTTCTTAACGTTTTTTAGAAAAAAACTTGTTACGATAACGGGTTAAGTGGTCCATATAAAACCAGTAATGGTAAGACAATTTATTTTGACTTACAGAGGCTTATCTTGACTATTTGGTAAAACTCACCACACAAGGTGCGCCGTTATGTTTCACAAAAAAATTGAAAAATAGTGAAACATAATGGCCCAAGCGGGTAGAACTAAAACATACCGGCGTGGGGTTTAACATAGAAAGATACCTATTAGGCGAAAATAGTTTCTCAAAAAAGTGAAACATAACGGCGCACCCGGTTTATATCACGCAAAACAAAAATCTAAAAAATAGGTCATTATTATTGTATATCCGCTCACCGTTGACACGCTAGCTAAGATGGTCTGGATTGTTCCCGAATCGTTCTTATTAAGAATGAAGTCGAACTCACCCTGGTCGCCACCGGTAAATCCGGGCGCAAGTGACATGGCGGATATCCGGGGCACAATCACACTCGATCATCAAGGGCGTGTTGCGTCCTTAACGGTGCGCTGCGTTGACATGCTTGGTCGGGATATTTGCGACAAGCTGATTGGTCAACGCTTCGAACAGTATTTGCTCCATGGCGCCCACATTAGGACGGGACGACAACATGTTGAATTTGAGCGGGATGACCAACGTATTGTTGGTCTGTGCATTGAAACCATCGAATCAAAAATTGAGTTTGGAGCTGATAAAGGCATGTATTCACATTTTCTTCCCTATTTACTCTACGGGTTTATGTTTTTCTACCAAGTCCTCGCTTTTTTGCGTATAAAAAAATTTTGTTTGGAATTACAAGGTGTGACCGTTATAAGGTCGAGTCATCTTTTTTGCACTGAGATCAAGTCATTTTTTTCTTGCAGTAAGGTCAAGTAAATTTTTTTTCGAAGTACATGTGTTTTTGGAAAAAAAACTTGTCTGAGATCATGTCTTTTTACGTTTTTTTTTTTGGATGAAAGTATGTATTTTTGGGACATAAATCTATAAAAATCATGTATTTTTATACTTTTACTTGGCGAAAAGGTCTTCCCATTTTTTGGATGGAATTTGTCTTTTGGACTTTTTTTTTGTAAAAGATCATGTTTTTTACCCTTTTTGAAATCATGATTTAATCACATGTGTTTCTTTGGGCTTCTTTCTAAAAAAATAATGTCCTTGAACTTTTTAAAACCATGATATAATCATGTGTTTTTGCTAAATCCTAAAAGGTCTTCGAATTTTTCAGGTCTTATGATCTTGTTTTATTTGGTAAGCCAATATTTTTTGTAGCGCTTCAAAAATAAAATTTGCCAACAAAAGGTCTATCGGTTAAGACCGTATAAATTATACGGTCTTATTATAAGAGCCTTGTAGGAGAAATAATCTTTAAGAGCACATTTTTTATAAATGTCCTTTATTACTCTATTTACGTGGAATCCAAAAAGGTATTCAGATTTTTGGGTCTTTTCCCAAAACTATTACATCGTTGGTTGTACTTACCCTACTTCTGCGCTTAATTGATAAGATTTTTGAACTTTGATCATCACAATCATTGAATGCCAGGACGTTGACTGTCAGAAACTTCCTGGGGGTAAAAACTAACATCCGAAAATGTGGGCGGGCTTGTTCGAGGCCCATCTTAATGCTAATTGGTTTCAGTATATTAAATGAGTATCCGTTTATTGAACAATATTGGGAATCATTGGATTAACCCTCAAAGATCGTTACGAATCTTTAAAAACATTTCTTTTTTTGTGTATAATTTGATAGACTGATAACGCCTTATAAGGTCTGATAGTTTGGTGGCTACAAAGCTTACAGGGGGGGTCGGTTATAAGGTCAACCATTTTTCTATAAAATCATGTATTCTTGAAGTTTTTCCCAGCACTAAGGCTTATTGTGGAAAAAAATTCAGGTTGGTTATAAGGTCAAGTCAGTTTTTTCAAAGTGCATTAAGGTCAAGTCAGTTTTTTTAGACCTTGACCTTATAATCAACCCCCCTGTAACACAAATAATATCTCAGTGAAAAGGAATGTTAAGATTACATAATCGTATGGCAGGTGAACAAAAGCGTTTTTTTTTATTACGGCAATCAAAAACAGGAAATATAAATAATTCTTGACGTGAAATATTCACGATATTATCACCCACTGTGAGGTGTTAACGATATGCCACTGTCAATACTACCTTTGAAATGAAGGCTTATGTTGATGATTGAGCTTCTTGACCGAAGTATCTCACGACAGTTTCTTTTTGGAAGATTTTTTTCTTTGTTATATGAGAATGAAGGAGATATTTATACCCCGGGGGCTATTACCCCCTTAATTTTGAAATTCATTGCCCTTAGAAGTTCCAAGTTAGAACCTTTTAGCAGGTCTGATATTTTGATCGCTATAAGGTCAAATCATTTATTACATTCAGGTCAAGTCAGTTAAAAAAAAATAAAAAAAGTGGTTGGTTATAAGGTCAAGTCAGTTTTTTCTAAATGCATTCAAGGTCAAGTCAGTTTTTTTCACCTTGACCTTATAACCAACCCCCCTGTATGTGTAATTTAATGTTTTTGGGGGGCATTACCTTATAACCACATCGTAGACGCGCTTTGTGATATGTCACTAACAATACCCATTTTAAAGGAAAACACATTTTGATGATCGAGCCTCTTGACCGAAGTCTCTTCGAGTTGGTCACGGATTCCGAGGGGCGCATTATGGACATTGATGTCGAACTGCTTGAAATTTTGCCAACGGCATCGGGCAGCCGACTCGAGAATATATTCAGAAATTTTAAACTACTAGATGGGGAAGTTCAAAATGTAACTTTGAGAAGCAAGTTCGACTATGATATTCCGGCTCAGCTAATCCTAAGAGGAAAAATTGAAAACGAAACTATTAATCGTACGTATTATACTATATTTGGCCGTTGAAAAACATCTAGAACCGACTTTTTAAATGCTTAAATTACAGTGGCGTCTAGAATAGGGTGCCGTGCTTATAAGGTCTGACATTTTGACTTTTATAAAGTCAAGTCAGCTGTTTCTAAATCCTGTTTTTTTTTTACTTTTTGTTGGGCGAAGTTCTCCCTGTTATTTTTTTTCTATATATCGTGTCTTGTAACACTTTTTTGATCAGTCTAGTTTTTATATTGGTTATAACGTCAAGTCAGATTTTTTAAAGATCATAAAGGTCCAGTCGTTGTTTTTGATTTGACCTTGTAAGCACTTTTTTAGTTTATTGTAGGCACTCCCTATACACTACAGTATAAATATGCTCACAGGAGGTCTGGTTATAAGGTCGCAAGATGTGACCGTTTTAAGGTCAATTCATCTTTTTTTGCACTAAGGTCAAATCATCTTTTTTGCACTAAGGTCAAGTCAATTTTTTGTGAAGCATGTTTTCGTGGGAAAATATCTTTGAAATCATGTCTTTTTACGCTTTTTTGGATGAAGACCTCTCCCCCCTTTTGAGATGGTTATAAGATCAAGTCAGTTTTTCTAAATTGCATTAAGGTCAAGTCATTTTTGGGGCTTGACCTTATAACCAGACCCCTGTATTTCTATTTTAAAGAGTCTAAAGTATAGACCTAAAAATTCTCTGACTTTTAGCAACGTATGAAAAAAGGCAGCTGCCAATTATTATGACATACAACTCAGTAGGGATTAAATCCAAACAGATGTCATCCATTAACATATCTTTTTAAATTCGAGAAAATACACAAAACTCCCTGTGTTAAGCTTCGTATATATGCATGAGCGTCTTATGTTGTAAATTCAGTTTACGATGTTCAAGTCCTCCATTCAATCACTGGTATGATCAAAACTGATAATGAAGGACTTATCAAATACATTGATGACAGGATAGGTTAATTTACATCATACTGTACGTAGGGGCTTAAATGGGTGATAGTTTATTAGACGCAGACTTTTAAGGCACAGTTGAAATTTGAAAACTAACATTTACCATGCGTCAGGTAGGAAAGATTTAGCTACAGGCGGTTGGTCATAAGGCTAACTATTTTGACCCTTATAAAGTCAAGTCGGTCTTGAGGAGCATGCTTTTTGGAAAAAAAAACTTTAAAATCATGTCTTTTTAAGCTTTTTTGGATAAATATCCCTGTTTTCCCAGCACTAAGGGCTTATATACATAGCATAGTTGTGATCACCGTAAAAACTCAGATCGAATGAGTACCATAAGGGTCCATCTCAAGCAAGTTTTAATTTGACACCCTAGAGGGGTCATATTGCATTTTCATGATTTAAAAGTGTCATACATGTATTTGGAATCAGCGAGCAAAATCCTTTCGAACAAGGGGTCAGCCATTCTTGTAGGACTAACTTGAAATTTGACCCCTTTAAAAGGTTTATCAATTTTTTTGTTTTTCAGAATATATACTAACTCCCTGTAGCAGGTATACCCGCTTTTCCGGCCGAATTCGGGACGAGGACTATAGCTAAAATTAACCGACCTGATAGTCTAACAGAATCACTCCTATGGGGAGAGAAGGAAAACTACATGTCTCGTAACTTATTTCGATACATGGAACTAAAACATGAAGTCATTGCTAGACCAAGAAGTGCCAGAAATGTTTCAAGTTTGGACGACTTTTATGAAGCTAGCTCAGACGAAAGTGTTCAAGTAAAGGTAAAAAAAAATATAAATGAAAATTACCCAAGACCTTAAACTACAGGGAGTCGGTTTTAACTTATAAGGTCTTATGGTATTTTTGACACTACAGGGGGTTGGTTATAAGGTCAGGGTTTTTTGCACTAAGGTCAACTCAGTTTTTTCGCATATTTTTTGGGAAAATATCTAAAATCATGTCTTTTTTTTTTGTTGATGAAGAATATTTTTTTCTATAGAAATCATGTCTTTTCACACTTTTTTTCTATAAAATCATGTGTTTTTGAAGTTTTCCCCAGCACTTTAGTATTAGCACCTTGAGGTCTTATTGTGGAAAAAAATCAGGTTGGTTATATGGTCAAGTCAGTTTTTTCAAAGCGCATTAAGGTCAAGTCAGTTTTTTAGACCTTGACCTTATAACCACCCCCCTGTAAAATCTAATCGTATTTCATAAGGTCTTTTAGTCATTGCCAATGACTCATTGGGACAAAATCATGTTTTTACAATTTTTTTTATAAAAGTGTTTAGTGCAGTAGTCCAATAGCGGACCGTTTGAGGCAATTCACGTCGACAAATTATTCAACGCCAATCCGTAACCAGAGTATACGTAATGTTCCCTCTTCAAATAAATTATCCGAATTGTCCCATTATGACGCCTGGTTCGATGTGCTCGTGCAAGTTAGCGACTCCCTATCGGCGCTAGAGGGCAAAGTTCGTGTCTTGAGCCAATCAGGCCGCGTCTTCAAAATAATTCTCAAAATTTCAATGTCAAGTTTAAAAGATGACCTTCGATTGATATCGACCTCCAAATCAAATGAAAATACGGACACAGATGACGTCACTATTGATAAGTCAATTGTTTTGGACAAATATGAAATTGGTGATGTAATCGGCGTTGGAGGGTATGGTAAGCGAATGGTTTTATAAATGTTAACCTTTCTAGAACTCTTCAGTTCGTGTTTTATATACGATGGAATAACGTTTTTTTATAAAGGTCAAGTACATTATTTGAAAATGAAGCGATCACGACAAACACAAAGAATTGGAAAGTTTATTTTAAAACATAAAGTGTCGAAATGGCACCCGCCCGGCAGAATGGATGCTATGCCTTTAGATTTGGGATATACATATCATATGTGACTTTGTACAGAGGGTTGGTTATAAGGTCTGAGATTTGGTCGGTTATGTTTTTTAGCACTAAGACCATATGGTATTTATTAAGCTCTTGAAGACCATATAGTCGTTTTACAAACAGGCCTTGACCTTATAAGTTATAACCCCTTGACCCTTTAACCCCTGGAATCAATAAGACGAATAATTTCGGCCAATTTGCGGTGCCACACATTTTTTCGTCCCATTGAATTTTAAACCATTTATAATCTTCAAACCTTTATATTTATGAAACATATTTTATTTCTGGACCATATATCGCCACAACTTTAAAATGTAGAACTACGAAAACGGACAAGCCTGAAATTTTTCTCTGTTTTCAGGTTTCTCGGTTTTTGTACTTCTCCCTTTTTGGTTGCACCGATACTTTCAGAAAAATGTCCTGTTCTATATCCTATTTACAGAAGTTCAAATTTGTTTAAACATGGCTCACCGTAATATCATGAAATGTATCGATTACGTTGACATTAATAGAAATTGGTTTCTAATGATAATGCACAACCATCCTGGAACAGGAACGAGGTCAGAAAGTATTCATTTAAATAAACGGAAATTTAACAAAAAAAGTAACCGTGCCCATAAAAAATGACGGCAAATGATGGAAATACGAATCCTTCAAATTTAACAATTTTCACCAATTCAGACGATAAAATATTTGAATTCGTAAAAATTGTTAAATTTGAACGATTCGTATTTCCATCATTTGCCGTCATTTTTTATGGGCACGGTTACTTTTTGTTGAATTTCCGTTCTCCAGCTCATATACTTTGATTTGAATTTTAACTTCGAAAAAAGACTTGTTCGATTTTGTCGAAAAGCAAGAAAGAGTGGGCGAAGATGTTTGTCATAAAATTTTCAAGCAGCTTGTTTCGGCTGTTCGCTATTTGGCCAATAACCGGATTGTACACCGGGACATCAAAGACGAGAATGTGATTATAGACGAGGATCTGACCATTCAACTCATCGATTTTGGCTCAGCAATGCAAGTTTATGGCAAAGCCGAAGATGTGGTTAGTTCAAAATTTTGCGGCACAATTAAATATTGCCCACCGGAGGCAGTCGAGAATGACAAATTTCGCGCTTTACCCGCCGACATTTGGGCAATGGGTATTTTACTTTTTACGCTTTTCCATGGCGGAAATCCGTTTTATGATGTACAGGAAATACTCCATGCCGATCTTGAATTCGACGAACAGTAAGTTTTAATTATTATAAAGGATGTTTTAACCCCCAAACACGACCCCTCGGACGTTTGTCCGGCCAATTTTCCGATCAAAAATATTTTTCTATTAAATTGGACATTATAGATTAATCTAGTAAACTACAGTCCTTAACCATTTATCGGACGTTTTCGGTTCTCGAAAATAGCGTCCGATAAATGAGCATCGTCACAAAAGAGGTCATTTTTTTATTAGAATGACCCCNGCAAAGCCGAAGATGTGGTTAGTTCAAAATTTTGCGGCACAATTAAATATTGCCCACCGGAGGCAGTCGAGAATGACAAATTTCGCGCTTTACCGGCCGACATTTGGGCAATGGGTATTTTACTTTTTACGCTTTTCCATGGCGGAAATCCGTTTTATGATGTACAGGAAATACTCCATGCCGACCTTGAATTCGACGAACAGTAAGTTTTAATTATTATAAAGGATGTTTTAACCCCCAAACACGACCACTTGGACGTTTATCCGGCCAATTTTTGGATCAAAAATATTTTTATATTAAATTGGACATTATAGATTAATCTAGTAAACTACAGTCCTTAACCATTTATCGGACGTTTTCGGTTCTCGAAAATAGCGTCCGATAAATGAGCATCGTCACAAAAGAGGTCATTTTTTTATTAGAATGACCCCATTTTGGCCAAAAAAGCGTCCGATAAATGGTTAAGGACTGTATATCATCAAAATAATACAGAAAAAGGTTTTTCAGAACATTTTACTTAGACAAATATATAGTACAAGCATTTTCCATAATCGTGTTTGCTCGAAATTTTCAAAAGTCAAAATTTTCTAGATTTATAATTTAAATTGAACTTCGAAGGTTTTTGTTATAATCATCAAGCCTTAGTAAACTGATAAAACGTGGAAAAATATGTCTAAGGGTCACTTTCCTGATTTTTCGTTTTTTCTGTAAAGTTTACACTGTAAACAAAAGGCCCATCACCTCCTTAGAAAACCTTCCATGATTTTATTACTTATTGAAAATATTTAGTCTATCCAAAAACGTTGTGGATTTGCTGTGTGGCTTATTGGATAGAAACTTTAAAAAACGTCTCGACTTGAAAGAAATCGAAAACCACAGTTGGCTTCGAAACAAACCAGATGACCAATCAGAATCTGTGTCTTCACAAATAGAGTACCTTACAATTTAACCACTTTTTGCACTTTGTCTTATAACCACGCTGTTTTAGCGTATTTTCTTCACCCTTTGAAATGTTCAACACTGTTTTTTAACTCTTCAACGCTTGTGGGCTGTATTGGGATAACGAAATTGCAACAATACGATATTTTCAATACCAGTAACATATGATGAATTTTCAGGTTTTTGGGTAAACCCGCAATTTTTCGAATTTGTTTTTCAAATCAGCCAAATTGGTCACATTTCAAAAAAATCCCAGAATATGCCCATTTAGTCCACTTTTGCTCAACTCACAAAAAGGGTTCATTTTTTTTTTCAAAAAACTAAAAAAAAACTGTACACTAACACCACTGCTTGCCTTAGCTTAACTCCTGAACGGCATAGACTTGATTAAATCGAGCCCATTTCCTTCAAACAATTCGATATACACTCGCAACTATCTTCAGAAGTTAAATTTACCTTTTTATCCTATGCTCGTTGTTGCATGCTAAACTATGCAAATTTCTAAACAATTTGGCTTGAATCTGTTTATTTTTCTATTTTATTTTTTACTGCCAAATTGACATCGATAGTGCCTATCGTAAACTCAATAAACGAATCCTAAATTTCACGTTAAACATAAAAGCGTATACTTTATAGGGTGCATAAATTATACGATATATTAAATATAGTTTATTTTTGGCAAAGAACAAAAATTTCCGGCATTTCAATGTCCCTTTATTGTGACTCTTATCGATACAGGTAGAGTGAACTTCACAGTCGCAGGCAATTTTTACGCAAAAAATAAATACAGTCCTTGATTCCATAAGGGGCGTTTATCTCATCACGGCCGCTTTTTTCCTCCAAAAACGGCCGTTTATTCCATAACGGCCGCTTTTTTCGGGAACCGAAAACGGCCGTTATGGAATTAAGGACTGTAAATTATGTATGTTCTATTGTTTACAAACATGGCTCACGATGCAAAAAAAAAACAGTCAAAAATGGCATCGAAATCGATCGAAAAAGTCTAAAAATGGTATATTTCACATTTATGCAAACTTCTAGAAAATGAATTAACGCCCGAGCACGTCGCATTCTCACTAGTTCAAAAATAGGACACCTGCACAGTTCCTGCACACACGCTGATTGGCCACAAGAACTGAGTCAGATCTCAGGGCGCTCTCTTGATTGGCTTGCCTCTTAATAACCGTAGTAATGCTCGCTTGCTAATTGGGCAAAAAAAAAATCCCGTATTCAAGAGGTCCGAAGGTTATGTCATATAACTTATGTGCCTCTCAGATTTGTATTTCCAATTGCGATCTAGGCTTCAACATAAACTAACTACAGTTGTGGATGCGAAAACTTGACACTTTCACTTGTCAAAAACCGTCAAGTTCTCGCAATTTTTTTGTGAACCATTTGTAATTTTGTTTTGCATTTATCACTGTAAAAATTTCAAAACTTAATTTTGAGGCAACGAAATTATTTGCTCAACAAGTCACGCAGAATACGATGGTCAAGTTCACTTTTGTTTTGAGTTCATTTAAAAAAAAATTTTCTTCAAATTTTACCAACAATTTTCCACCAAATTTCCCAAAAAGTGTCAAGTTCTCACAAATTTTCCGAAAATGCTACGTTTTTAGTTCGAAATTTTCCGAAAAACCGTCAAGTTCTCGAAATAGACGACCATTTCCTAAAAAGCGTCAAGTTCTCGCATCCACAACTGTATTAAAAATAACCTTATTCACCCTAGACTGTGGGTATTGATTATGCTTTTTGGAAATTGTTTTCGAATGCACATCTGGAACGTGATATTCTAGAAAAAAATACGCGGGGAGTATAAAAACTTTTTGTTTTTGTTATTTCTCTTCATTCATATCGGCTCTTTACTAACCGAAAACAAACTTTTTTAAAAAATGCGCGAGTGTATTTCAATTCATGTTGGGCAAGCTGGTGTTCAAATCGGTAACGCCTGTTGGGAGTTGTACTGCCTTGAGCATGGTATTCAACCGGATGGACAGGTACGTTTTTAGAATTCTAGTTTTCGACGGTTATTAATACAGCTGTTATCTTGACATTTTCTGATATGGCCGACAATCTCCCAAGAATAAGTTTTCACGCTTTGGGGCAGAAATAGGCTAATTTCACGTCGCGTCATAATGACTCAAGGGGCCAAAAACTGTCAAGATAACCGTTAAATAACGTAGTAAGTTACCAAGTATCTATAACTTAACGACACCGTGGGAATCTCGACATGGTGTTTTATGGTGAAACGGTAATCCGCCCACATATACTATAAACTTTACTATTATTATTATTCCTTTTATTGCTTCCAAAGTTACAGAAAGTGAAGTTTTTATACAGAAAAATAGAAAGTATAAAAAAGATCTATATTTAGTGTTATCATTTCAATTTTTCACGTTATGTGTGTCGACCCTAGCCCAGCTTCAAGTAGGTTAAAGGGGCGCTCTCTGATTGGCTTGCCTCCCTTTCTCTCTCTGGGCCGCACATGCTTGAGTTTTAGGGTGTCCTCCTTTTTTCTATTTCACAAGATTACCCTTTCTTCAGAAAACACAATCTCCGGATTCCAACGGTGCCTAGTTGGGGTCACTTAACTTGAGCTATTGGAACTTCCAAATTGGAAGTCAAAATATGTGGATTTATGGTTTGTTTACGGAAAATTAGGGACATTAGGGAAAACGTTTTTGTGGAAAAACTTTTCGGTGGCGCACCTCGTTCTTCAATTTTTTTTCGACAAAAATGGAATTGGTTAACCATGAGTAGTTCCCTACATGTTAACAGTCTCTGCTCCCAAATGTTTAAACTTATACGTCGTTCAAAAATCATCGTAACTCCTAGGAAGATAGTTTTCAAAATGTTAAACGATGTTTTTAGATGCCGTCCGACAAGACCATCGGAGGTGGTGATGACTCATTCAACACTTTTTTCTCCGAGACTGGTGCCGGAAAGCATGTGCCGCGTGCCGTCTTTGTTGATTTGGAGCCAACTGTGGTCGATGAGGTCCGAACTGGTACCTACCGACAGTTGTTCCACCCCGAGCAATTGATTACCGGTAAGGAGGATGCCGCCAATAACTATGCCCGTGGTCATTACACCATCGGTAAGGAAATTGTCGACCTCGTCCTTGACCGCATCCGGAAATTGGCTGACCAATGTACTGGTCTTCAG